>JACJUY010001685.1:141854-153650 GCA_014220935.1 Platorchestia sp. MABIK | reverse complement strand
GATTAGGACAAATTAAAACCAAATCTCAACTGGCAACTTTGTTTCACACTGCTGGCAGCACAATTTTTAGCAAGAGGTCTCTGGGCAGGAAGATTGTGGGCCAACCGACAAGCGTGGCAAGGAGGAAGGCTGCATTAATGAGAGGCCGTGACATTTCCCCCAAAAGGAAAAGGTGCCTAACCAAAAATATAAACGCAAACAAGCCGAATGCTAAAATTCATTAAAACTACCGATAACTACTGTATTGTGTTTTCTTATTTCCCATATTTATTCTTGTTGAAATCTTTATTGTAGCACCTTCAATGTATATGTGTATTATACTAATAATGTTAGTGTTCTTGTGTTAGAATATGTTTAAACAGTACCCTGCTCTGAGAACTGAGCTCATGGTTCTTATAGAACTGAGCTCATGGTTCTCATGCTTTGCTGGACCCCACTCCACTGCTATCCTTCGTGATGTAAACTTACTGTGTCCTGCTGTGTGTTACTGAAAATACATTATGTGCAAGAGTCTTGATCACTTACCCTAACCTAAACCTAATAGGTTATGGGCCCAGTCAACCTTCCGAAGAAACACTATACAGTAAGGTTATTCCAAGTCCCGAAGCGAAAAACCGCCCGGAACTGAGAGAACAGACGTTGATGGTCTGTTAGTAAGTGTGAGACAGAAACAGTGAAAGTGAAAAAGTAACATGACAGGCTCCGTAAGCGAAAATGCTAAGAACTGCCTCACGTCCCTTAATGATAAAAACTATCCTACGTGGAAGCTGCAAATGAAAATGCAGTTAATGAAGGAAAAGTTGTGGAAATTGGTTCAAGGAACGGAAACCATACCACAAACTGCGGACGAGACTGCTCAACGGAAATTCCAAGAAAGACGGGACAGTGCGCTAGCTACAATTGTGCTTAGTGTTGAAACGAGTCAACTGTATTTGTTGGGCGACCCCACTGACCCTGTGCAACTGTGGCACAAAATTGAAGATACATTCCAAAAGAAAACTTGGTCTAACAAATTCAGACTACGCAAAAGACTCTACAACATGAAGCTAAAAGAAGACCAAGCCTAACAAACTCATCTCAAAGCATTTGTCGAAATATTTGAGTCCTTAAGTGTGATAGATGACGCTGTTGATGAAGAAAGTCGTGTAATAATCCTGCTGTCATCGCTTCCTGACTACTTCTCTACACTGGTGACTGCACTGGAAGCTCACGAAAAACTACCGTCATGGGACATGGTAACAGAGCGCCTACTGAACGAAGAAACAAAACTGAAAAACCAGAGTGCTTCAGACTTCAGTGAAAAATTTCTTGTGAGCTCCAAATTGAAAAACTCAAGATGCTACGAATGCGGAAGAAGCGGACACCATCGCGCCAAGTGCTGGATCTATCAAGAAAAATTGAAGAAAGAAGATGGGAAAAACAGCTTGAATCATGCAGAAGACCATAAAAATTTTGGAGCAAGTAAAACCAACTATATCAGTGCATTGTCTGTGATAAATGTCAATAATTGCTGGGTTATAGACTCTGGAGCAACTGCACACATGTGTAACAATAGGAATGATTTTTCTTGTATGAATGAACTATCTAGTCCAATTAACATTGAATTTGGTGATGGTAGAAATTTGAAAGGTGTTGGTGTAGGTGATGTTTCCATGTTAGTGTCATTGCCTAAAGGTCTAGTAGATAACTGTGTTATTAAGAAAGTTTTGTATGTGCCAGGCTTAGCCTACAATTTGCTATCTGTACCTCAGATCACAGAAAGTGGAAATTTAGTTCACTTTGATGAAAGCTCATGTAAGATTGTAAATAAAAACAATGAGCTTATTGCGTTAGGCAGTAAAGTAGGAAAATTTTATAAACTTAATTGTGCCCTTAATTCAGCTGCTAAATGCCTGAACGTTTCCTCTGATGAAATTCTGTGGCACACACGATTCTGTCACTTAAGATTTAATAATCTTAAGAAATTAGCCAATAAAAACCTTGTTAATGGTTTTGATTGTTCTGTGAGAGGAGACAACATTTTTTGTGAAAACTGGTGTGATGGTAAAAGTCACAGACTTCCTTAACCTAAAACAAATCATAAAAGGGAACGTCAACCCCTAGAACTAATTCACAGTGATGTGTGTGGCAAAATTAATCCCAAATCACTTGGGGGTGGAAGCTATTTTGTAACCTTCATTGACGACTTCTCCAGGTATACTTGGGTGTTCATTATCAAGCATAAGAGTGATGTTTTTGAAGTGTTCCAGGAGTTCAAATCTCTGGTAGAAAATCACTTTGATCACAAAATTAAAATTCTGCGCTCTGATAATGGTGGGGAATACATCTCTAATGACTTTGAACACTTTTTAAAAAGGGAAGGAATTATTCATGAAAAAACTGTGCCTAAGACACCTGAACAAAATGGAGTTGCAGAAAGAATGAATAGAACTGTCCTCGACTCTGTTAGAGCTATGATGTCTGGTTCAAAATTACCAAAACTATTCTGGGGTGAAGCTATATCAACTGCTGTGTATGTCAAAAATAGAAGCCCTGCTAGTGCATTGAATGATATGACTCCTTATCAAGCCCTTAATGGACACAAGCCAAATGTACAACACCTCAGAACTTTTGGATGCAGTGCGTATGCTCATGTACCCAAGGATGAGAGGGAAAAACTTGATCCAAAATCTAAGCCGTGTGTTCTTGTAGGATATGGAAGTGGATCCAAAGGATACCGCCTGTATGACATAAACACTAAAAAGATATTTTTTAGTAGAGATGTTGTATTTAATGAATCTCAGCAGATGTCAATTGAGAAGGAGTCTTCAAAAGTAAATGATAGTAATTGTATCCTTCTTCCTCAGGAACCAGAACCAGAAGACTCTGAGGAAAGGGTGGAGCCTAGACAGTCAGAGCCTGGGATGGAGTGGGTGGAGCCTAGACAATCAGCCAGGTATCGACGAGCCCCTGATAGGTTTGGTGAATGGGTGTATTTAATGAAAAATGAGCTTGATATACCATCTTGTGTACAAGAAGCACTCAGTGGACCAGAAGCAAAACTATGGGAGAATGAGATGGAG
Organism: Platorchestia sp. MABIK; assembly: GCA_014220935.1. Taxonomy (NCBI): domain Eukaryota; kingdom Metazoa; phylum Arthropoda; class Malacostraca; order Amphipoda; family Talitridae; genus Platorchestia; species Platorchestia sp. MABIK. Next base: position 150,588 of record JACJUY010001685.1, on the reverse strand, counting down.
TCTATAAATCGAAATAAAGTATGGTCCCTTGTAGAATGCCCTAATGACAAAAAACCTATTAAATTAAAGTGGATTTTAAAAGAAAAACCGGACCTGATGGAAGCATTTGCTCTTACAAAGCTCGCCTTGTGGCTCAGGGCTACTCACAAAAATATGGTATGGACTACGAGGAAACGTTTAGTCCCGTGGTTAGATTTGAGTCTGTGAGGGCAGTACTAGCACTGGCTGCCAAATATGATCTTAAAGTCCATCATATGGACGTTACAACAGCCTTCCTAAATGGAGAACGGAGTGAAGAACTGTACCTAGTTCAACCTGATGGTTTTACTGTCAAGGGCGAAGAAAATCAAGTATGCAGACTGCATAAGTCGCTCTACGGACTAAAGCAAGCTCCTAAGTGTTGGAATACTACATTAGATAGCTATTTAAAGAAATTGGGCTTTATACAATCTAAGAGTGATGCTTGTATATACACTCGCGTTCAAAATGAAAAGTTGTGTGTTGTAGCGGTGTATCTGGATGATCTCATTATTGCTTCTGGGTCTGGTGATGAAATAAATAAAATGAAGATGAGTCTTTCTGCTCAGTACAAAATGAAGGACCTTGGTGTGTTGAGTTGCTTTCTAGGTGTAAGTGTTGTACAATCTGAAAATAATGTGTTCTTAAATCAAGCCGCTTACACTGAGTCTCTGTTGTCAAAATTTGGCTTTGATAATTGTAAACCTGTTGCAACTCCCGCTGATGTAAATGTAAATCCGATATGCTCCCCAAATGATGTCGAATTTGACCCTGCTACTTCTCAAAGTGCTGTAGGTAGCCTTTTGTATTTGTCCACCAGAACTCGTCCGGACATTGCGTTCGCAGTGAATAATGTCACTAAATACAGTTCCAAACCTCTTGAACAGCATTGGGTGTGTGTTAAGAGAATATTCAGGTACCTGAGAGGCACCTCTAAACTGGGTATCTTGTATAGCAAATGTTCTGATACTTGCACTGGTTATTCAGATGCTGACTGGGCTGGTGATAAAAATGATCGCAAGTCTACCTCTGGTTACTGTTTCACCCTCAGTAATTCGGTAATTACGTGGAGGTCTAACAAAGAAACTTGTGTAGCTCTCTCCACTGCTGAAGCTGAATACGTTGCTCTTGCCGGTGCGGCTCAAGAGGCTGTCTGGCTGAAGCACTTACTCAGTGACTTGAGTTTTGGTACTACGGAACCAATGGTTGTAAACGAAGATAACCAGTCAGCCATCTGTCTTGCCAACAATTCCAAATATCATGGGAAGAGCAAACACATCGTTATTAAGTTTCACTATGTGCGGGATCTTGTGAGTAACAAAGATATAGACGTTGTGTATTGCCCTACTGACGAGATGCTTGTTGACATATTCACTAAGAACCTGCCCGCTGAAAAGTTCTCCAGACTAAGAACGAAGTTAGGAATGGTCTCATCTGACACACATTCAATGTGAGAAGGAGTGTTGAAATCTTTATTGTAGCACCTTGAATGTATATGTGTATTATACTAATAATGTTAGTGTTCTTGTGTTAGAATATGTTTAAACAGTACCCTGCTCTGAGAACTGAGCTCATGGTTCTTATAGAACACTGAGCTCATGGTTCTCATGCTTTGCTAGACCCCACTCCACTGCTATCCTTCGTGATGTAAACTTACTGTGTCCTGCTGTGTGTTACTGAAAATACATTATGTGCAAGAGTCATGATCACTTATCCTAACCTAAACCTAATAATTCTATATACAAAGTGTTAACGACAGCCTGATATTAGGAAACACGTCTGGCATTTCAGAAATCTCACGAGCAGCTTCTGAAATTTTGGCCATGAGATCTTCCTCACATTCATTCATTCAAAACGTATTTGCCTTAACCTTTTAATCGAATATCACTAAAAGAAAATTTCATCATTGTACACTCTCGTACATTAGAAGTGTTTGTAACGTAAATTCAAACTAAATATTGCGAGGAGTTGTATCATAAATTTTCATTCTATAAAACAATAAACTGCTAATATCTCAAAAACCCAAAAGTGTTCTGAAAATTTCATAGAAAAAAAATTGCTCATCTGGCCATGTTCTGCTTGTGAAATTGTGTACCTCTTGTCGTGAAACATCCTGCACAAACTAGCATTATCTCCTTACAGTTATCAGCCAGCAGGTTGTAATTATATTAACTTAATATATTTGAACACGTCAGTGGTTTGCTTTAATCGCATCCATATCATAAAGTTAAAAACGAAGAAAATTCCGAGAAAATTTATCATCTTTACTAAAAAAACGTTGTAATGGTTTACGCTTCAACCCTACGTCGTGTTTAAATAAACGTTACGAAGAAGGGTTCGTTTGGCCAACGATCACCTTCGGAAAAGAACCGCCATCAAAAATATATTATCGTCGATACGAACAGCATGTGCTCGGCTCTAAGAACATCGCGTCAAACCGTCAACCTCGAGAAAGCGTCATTTGTAAACTACCCCACCTTGACACCCCCACTCTGGAGAACTGTACGTCCCCCCCAGCGTCTTGAAGGAGCTGTAGTGCTAGACACCTCTATTTTCTCTTCACATATCTCAAACTATATCCGTAGACACATAGAATGTTGTTCATTCTGTATAAATACTTGTTGATTAATAGGTGAGCGTAATCTAATCTAATTATCTGACGACACTTGCTATTTCCGGTAAATTATTAATGTAAAGAATCGTGAACCAGGACACGTATGTTCGCGGTCGTAACAGCGTCGCCTGAGGCTGCCCGTCTGCGAGGCAGCGTTAGGGCATTAGCGCCACCGATACTCTAAGTGCAGGACGTGTAGATGCCTCGCTGCCTTCGGGCATGCGATGGCGCTGGCAGTTATATTTTTTGGAGCCACTTTATTGAATTATCTATCAATCGCCAATCTGGAATTTGAGTGCAGATGAGTATCATTCTTTCGTGTCTCCACAATTACCATTCATTTCTGTTATCACACGTGTAGGAATCTGCATTTGCTCACAGTGAACGGAGCATTATTCAGTATCTAGGATGTACGCGTAAATTCACATTATGTATCAGATAATATGAGTTTTGCTAACTGATTCAGTAACGAGGCTTCACCTCGATATGTGCTTATTATAGATAAATTCCTGTCCATCGATTGTGTTAACTATTTGAATCAGAAGTCATCGTATTTTTCAAGTCATCATTTCTATATTAAATAACGAATTTGGAAGCCTGTTTATTTAATCCTTTGCAATTATCGAACATCAGAAAATACCAGAAAAATACGTCATCGGAAATAAATGACTTATGAATGAGATAAAAGAACTAGATAGCGAGAATGATCATTATAATGTAGCTGAACGGTGGAATTTGAGTTTGCTGTAATATAAATGATATCTTCGAATCACACACGCACGAAGAACATAACACGTTTCGGAGTCCAGCTCCATCATCAGTTCACACGAGAAAAAAAGAATTACGTCTGAAATATAAGATCAAAGTAAAATGAATTGTAGGTGCTATAAATATTTCATGGAAGTAAAATACAAAGTATGAGACGGACAAGAACAAAGAATAAAATACAGAAACACAGGAAGAATACATGTGACACATAAGCATGAAATAAAATTAGACTGGTTCTGACGAGTAATCTACCTATTCACTATTTGCAAAGGGTTAGAACTGTCCATATTGTTCAAATGAGGGTTTCGCTTGAAGATATGCAAGTACTCTAAAATTCTGAGGTCATACGGGGTTGAAGCACAGTCCAAAGTTTTGTAATCGGCAGGAGATATAGGAACATTGCATTATTAACTTAATTATGCAGTAACTAAGTAATGATAGTTTTTATAATATAAGTATTGTTCGCTTTGCTTGACAACGAACTATTGTGACACAAAACGAACAACAGTCTTCGAATGTGCGTGCTCAGTTGATATCTATTATTCATATTCCCGCAAAAGAATGAAATACTAATGAGATTCTCACAACTGATCAGGACGACAATTACGACAGCAATATATAATTGTACAATTCGAAATATTTTTGTCTTCTTATCCAGATAAACATTTTGTTTCGATAGAGAATGATTTGTAGAATGGCGGTATCTGGCATGCATCGCACGTGTAGGCAAGATCTGGCGGTAACTGGCATGCAGCACAGGTGATCATGCGAGAAGGGGGGCATCAAGTGACTATTGACACTAGCGCTTCCCGGAACACGGGTTTCGCTCGCTTTAGGAACGGTTAGTTCTTTTATCGCATTCATAAGTCATTTTTTCTGATGACATATTTTTCTGATTACTGATGGCTAAATAATTGCAAGGGATTAAATAAACAGGCTTCCAAATTAGTTATTTAATATAGAGATGATGACTTGAAAAATAACGATGACTTCTGATTCAAATACTTAACACAATCGATGGACAGGAATTTGTTTGTAATAAGCTCATATCGAGGTGAGGCCTCGTTACTGAATCAATTAGCGAAACACAGATTATCTAATACATAATGTGGAATTACGCATACATCCTAGATACAGAATGATGCTCCGTACGCTGAAAGCGAATTCCTTCACGTGAGAAAACAGGAATAAATGGTAATGGTGGATGACATGTACAATAGATACTCATCTGACTGCCAGTGCCCTCGCTTGCCCAGAGGGCAGAGCGGGGCGGCTGCACGTCCTACACTTCCAGTTGCGGTGGCTCTAATGCCAAGCACTCTCCCAGACAAGGGATGCCCCAGCGACGCTTGTCACGACTGCGAACATACACGTTTCCCGCTTACAATCCTTTACGTTAATAATTTACTGGAAATAGCAAGTGTCGTCAGATAATTAGATTAGATTACGTTCACATATTAATTAACAAGTAATTATATGGAATGAACAAGATTCTAGTTGTCTACGGAGAGAGTTTAAATATGTGAAGAGAAATGGAAGTATCCGGCAGTGCAGCTCCCTTAAGACGCTGGGGGGTGCGGTACTCCCAAAGTGAGGGTGTCATGGTGGGGTAGCTTTCAAACGATGTTTCTCGACGTACTGAAGTAACCGTTGGCTGGAATGTTCGTAGACGATATTCGTCGAGCTGAGCATATGCGGTTCGTATCGACGAGAATATATTTTTGATGGCGGATCTTTTGCGAAGGTGATCGTTGGCCAAACGAACCCTTTTTCGTAACGTTTATTTAAACACAACGTAGGGTATCTGAAGCGTAAAACCACGACATCTTGCTTTTCAGCATCTACTACTCTATTCAACTTTGTTTTGTTTCAAAATCTTTTTTCTCAAATAACCATTATCATACCATTTCTGCATAGATTCCCCGTTCCCTGAACCCCATATTAAATGGTGCTTTCCTCCTTCCTCTCTTTGGATCGCCTCTGTGGTGGATGGGGAGGCTTCAAACTAACTGATAATCTAATCCCTAATTGTTCTTGGCTGCCCGATTCAAGGCGCATGATGCTCAATGTGTCGGACACAGATGAAGAAATCTTCACTGTTCTGTGTTCAGCGTTTTGTTGCGAGTGCAATGTGTTCCGGAGCTTCCGAAACACTGTTGTTCCGAGTCCTCCGGGACGTTTGTTCCTGATTACAGCAGCTTTTGTGGATTCCGGAGCAGTTTGCTCTATGAGTTCCGGAATGGTTCGATACGAGTATTCCAGAACGGTTTGTCCCGTTTAATCATAACAATTTGTTCCGTGTTTTCCGGAACAGTTTATTTAGGCGTTCAGGAACGGTTTGTTCCGTCTATTCCTGAACAGTTTGTTGCGTCTATACTGGAACGGTTGGTTTCGTCTATTGAGGAACGGTTTGTTCCGTCTATTCCGAAACGGTTGGTTCCGTCTATTGAGGAACGGTTTTTTATGGGTACTCCAGAACAGTTTGTGCAGGATGCTCCAAACGATTAGTTTCAAATGTTTTGGGACAGTTTGTTCCGTGTTCTCTGGAACGATTCGTTCCAAGGGTTCCGGAAATGTTTGTTCCGATTGCTCTAGAGCGATTCGTTCCAAGTGTTCCGGAACAGTTGGTATATAGTGATCCGGAACGATTCGTTCTAAGTGACCCGGAACGGTTTGTTCCGAGTGCTCAGGAACGATTAGTTCCAAGAGTTCCGGAACTGTTTGCTCTGGGTGCTCCGGAACGTTTCGTTTAAAGTGCTTCAGAACTATTCGTTCCAATTTTTCCTGAACTATTTTTTTTGAGTAATCCGGAAAGGTTCATTCCGAGTGATCGGGAATGATTCATTCCAAGTGTCTCGAAACTGGTTGTTCCCAGTGTGTTAAAAAATTTCTTTGTAGAATTATGTCGTTCGATTTATAAATTAAATGTGAAACATGTGGAGTTTAATTTTGTATTTGGGTTACCTATAATGTCGTGTTCAGGCTTCCGATGCTTCAAGGAAAGGGCAGGAGGGGCTTGGACCGACGCGACTCGGGAGATACTTTTGATACTCTTAGAGAGCGGTTGAGCTATATTGGCGTTGCGTTGGCGACGTATTCGTGTCACCTTGGAGTCTTCTGAGGCTACCAGTGTCGGTGGATCCTGCGTTGCTTCGCGGTTGCAAGTCGAGGCATCCCTAGCGTAACTCCTGTCCTCTCTATCTCTTCTTCGTTAGCTATTTTTGTTCTTTATCTTTATTCTCAATTGGTATGTGTGAGCGTGTGCGTGATTAAATTATTTCCTTTCTAAACAAGTGGCCTGTTATGGCTGCTCATCCTTAAGTGCTCCAGAACCATAAATAATTAAATCAGACGGCTAGTCTGAACCTTAAATTAGAAGGGACCATCTGACTGACGAGTCGACATACTTTGATGTGGTTACCTTCAACTTAAACTTAAATCTCACCTTTTCTCTTAAACCTTAAAACTGTATATCTCTTCTATAACTTCAAACCTCAAACTCAACTTACTCTGGAGCACTTTCCTAACTATATTCCTCTTAAACTTGACTTGAAGTTTCTTCCTTGGCTCAATGGCTCAGGAACAATTCGTTCCAAGTGCTCAGGAAGGGATTCATCGCCGAGTGCTCCGGAACTGTTTATTGCGAGTGCTCCAAAACGGTTCGTGCCGAGTGTTCCAAAAACCGTTTTTTTCGAGTGCTTTGGAATGGTTAGTTCCATGTGCTATGGAACGGTTCGTTCCGTGTGCTCCGGAACGGGTTGTTTCGAGTGCTCCGGAATGGTCTTTCAAAGTGCTTTGGATCGTTTTATTCAGAGTGCTCTGGAACGGTTTGTTCCGAAACGATTTGTTCCGGGTGCTCCGAACTGTTTCGAGTGCTCGGAAACGGTTTTTCGAGTGTGCTCCGGAATGTTTTTTTAGTACTCCTAAACGCTTGTTCGAAGATTTCCGTTATGGTTTGTTCCTGGTACTCCGTAACGGATCGTTCCAGCATCTCCGGAACGGTTCGTTCCGAGCACTACGGAGCAATTCGTTCTGGGCACTACGGAACGGTTCGTTCCGGGCACTACGAAACGGTTCGTTGAGATACAGGAGATAAAGGAAGAACTAATGAGAAGAAAGACATTAAATAAGACACAAGGCAATATGAAGAAAATGTATGATAGACAAAGAATTACTGAGGATGAATGGCAGAGTGCACGGAATGAGTGCAAGGACCCGCAGAAAAAAGTAAGGAGAATGATTAATGAGGCTAGAGTTAAAGAGGAGAGACACCAAGTTGATAATCTAAGAAAGAAAGGTCCGCATGGAATAAAAGATTGGTATAAGTTTATATAAGGTAATGATAGAGGTAGTGAAGTTCAAGTCGACGAATTAGTAGTAAATGATTGCAGGGTGCAAGATAGGATGCAAATGGCAAAAGTAGTTTAAGAATACTGGGAGGACATTGGTGGAATGAATCAACAGGGTACAGATGATGAACCCGTAAACTTTCTGATTGATGAACCTGAGCTGCAAATGGAAGATAAAATCACTTGTGAAGAGATTGTGTGTTTTTTGAAGAAGGGGAAAAATGGAAAGGCATGTGGCCCTGATAAAATCCCATATGAGTTCTATAAATGCGGAGGAGGGAGTGTAGTCAGGATGTTGAAATGTATATTTGATGAGATATGGAAGAGTGAAAGAGTACCAGATGACTGGAACAAGTGTAATGTAGTCCTATTTCATAAGGGTGGACATAAGAGTATGAAAGAACTTAAAAACTGCAGACCAATTGCGCTGGCTGATACTGTATGTAAGATGTTTTGCGGTATTTTGAATGAGAGAATGAAGAACTTAGTTGAAGAATTAGGAGTCCTGGGAGAAGAACAGAATGGTTTTAGGCAAGATAGACGTGGGGAGGATAATCTTTTTGTAGTGAGTGAAATAATTGAGCGAATGAGGAAAGATGATAAGAAGGTATATTTAGCATTTCTGGATATTGAAAAGGCGTATGACAGAGTGAATCGGGTTAGGCTGTTTGAAATTTTGAGAAAGTTGGGTTTAGCAGAAAAATAGTAAACATTGTACAAAGTCTGTATGAGAACACAAGTGCTATCTACAGGTTAGGAAATTTGGAAACAGGTCAAGTGAGGAGTGTTAGAGGAGTGAGACAGGGCTGCACTCTGTCTCCCCTGTTGTTTGGATTGTACACAGAAGAATTAGCAGTTCGACTGAGAATGAGTGGCTTAGGACTGAAAGTTGGTAAAGAGCGACTGAGTTGTTTGTTGTATGCTGATGATGTGGCTGTGGTTAGTGAATGTGGACATGAACTACAAAGGATGCTTGACATTGTGA
>JACJUY010001685.1:104306-131855 GCA_014220935.1 Platorchestia sp. MABIK | reverse complement strand
GTGAGGAGGGAATTGCAGGCCGTTACAAAGGCCCCGACACTGTCGGCCCTCAATTTCAAGTTCAAAGTTCTTTGTCACAATATTTAGTTGCATTGGCATCTGATGTTTTGGCTTTTGAACATATGTAGATATTAAGTTTTTGATATTTTTGTATATTTTCAGCACTGAAGAAGGAATTATAACAGTCCAAAACCATCAATATTGGCATAAAAATAAATAAAATACAAATGTGTATTTTTACGTTGGTTGTCCTTATAATCTTATGCGTGAGATTCCTTAAGAATTGACCTATTGGAAATTTAATATATAGATATTGGTGCAAATTTGGTCACATCTAAGCATTTATTTGTGAGATGATTGCCACAGTTTCTATACTTCACAGCCTGCTTGCAATATTAACCTGATAGAGGAGTGAAGCTTTGCGTATGTATATGAACCTCCTCTGTGAAAATTTGAGCTGTTTTATCTACAAAGGCAAGATTTAAACTCCAATATAATATAACTGAATAATAATCTTATTTCATTCACCAGCTATGACTATCTACTCTGATTTTCGAAACTTAGATCAAATTCACTTAGGCCTAGATTTGCAATAATTTCATCAAAAACATTATTATGATTGTGAAAACTATTAATTGTATTGTCAGTTTTGCCTATACTCTTGATATATTCAGTCATCATCACCAGAACCAAAATTAGGTTTACTTTAAACATCGTAATATCACTCTCAAAGAGGGATGCAATTTATCACCCTCAAAGAGGGATGCGATTTATCACCCTCATAGAGTAATAAGAGGTCAATATTGAATTTAATGTTGTCAAACATTTAAAAAATTTTTTGTCACATATGGATAATATGGTACAATTTAAGACTTTTTACACATACGACATTGTGCTTGCAAATGCTTAGTTTTCAAGATATTTAACTTTGAAGTTATAGGAACATCGTTTATAAAATTGAACAAACGGACGCGTACATAAGCAGAAATACAGTTTTGACAAAACAAAAGGTGAGGTAAAGTTTGGTTAGTTAAATAAATTAACCTAAACTATCCTAAGTAAATCTAAAATAATTTAATTTACCTCAATCATACAGAGGCCGATGATTTCCGCCAAAAAACTTGGTGTGCTCCGCGTCAGCGAAGCGCCGGAAGAGCCGTATTGGCACTGCTGTTAATGCTTTTTCTTACCTGAACGTTATATATGCTATATCTTGAAAACTAAGCATGTACAAGCACAATCATTTGTGTAAAACATCTTAAAATGTCTCCAATTACCTAAATTTTGTTTGAATGAATTTCATTATGAAATTTTAAGATTTGCTGACAACATTAATAGTGATGTACCGATGTATTGGTGTCGGCAAGTATCGGTCATTTTACTGGTATCGGAATCGGAAAAATCCGGCCAATACTCTACCGATACTTTCCCATAATACGTGTTTTATCATAATAATGCAAGTCACAAATCATGAAAGTAGAAGTATAATCAAATAAAGAGCCTATTCATACCTAGTAAATTAGTTAGTTAACTGTTGAATTACAGCGTTTAATCAGGCCCGCTAACTGAATTTATCACTTTGAATTCCCGATGAGTCATGTACGGTCAGTGAGAGCTATGTTCCATCGATAGTTATTAAACACAGTAGCGACATAAAATTATTGTACTTTTGCAACTAAAACCTATATAGTTTGATCCAATTTCCATTTCTCAAAGTATATGACAGGCTAACAAAATCATACTAATTAAATAAAGTTGAAGATGCATTTTAAAGTTTTTTTAAATTTAACATAGAAGTAGCTGAAAATTCTATTTTAATTTAGCTAGTAAATTGTAAAATATTGCGAAGCTAATAATTTTATTTTAATTTAGCATGTAAATTGCCGTACATCACAAATCTAGCATTTTTCTTCTATTTTAAGACGTTTGAAAAATTCACGAACAATCTTAAAGTTGAAAGATACAGCAAAGAAGTATTTTAAAAACATTTAGTTCGAACGTTTCGAGCACTAGGCTCACTCTCAACGAGATCTGCACAATACAAAGATACAACATAAGTACAGTTCACAAAGATAAAGAAAAATTCATATATTGACATGCTAAAGGAGAATAGCAAATGAACAGCAATGAAATAGGAAAGCGGTGGTCAAGGTTTCAAACACTTACTACGCTGACGCTTTTCAGATACATGGGACAAAAGTTAGCGGTTTACAATTTTTAGTTGACATGAGCTCTGCATGTCATTTAACGGAGGTTGTTTCATTAAATATTAATGGATATAAGCTTAATAAATAATTTATCCACAAAATGGCATTCATTTTTGTGTTTTTGAGACCAAAATACGTACTTTAGCAAAAAAAACATAAAAATTCGGCAGGCCCCCAAACCAAAAAGAGCCGTATTTGCTTCTGCGCATAGTATGTTAGTACATACATATACTGCTTGCGTTCACGCTGCTATTTCTGAGACTAAATGCTACATTATATTACTATTTTACACCTGTAAATGGAGAAAAATATCATTTTTAATTCAATTTAGTCAGATAATAACCTCAGTTAGCAAATAAAGATTGCTAAACAGTAAATACTTATTTGCTCATACATGCTAATCACAGTATCACACGACAATAGAGCGGAAAGATGACGCAACCGAAGAACTTTGTGAGGGAAACAAATCAAACTATGACACTGGACTGCAGTGTTGCCAACTTATCATTAAAGTACTAATCTATCACCTAGCAGGAAAAATAGCATTAAAATGCAAAATCTAGCATTTTACAGGGTGAATTTACCATTCTAATAAATTGAGTCATTTTTAATTGCTTTCTAGCATCTATTTGTTGACTTATGGTTACTCAACGACTCGTTGAAGTTTCGTCCAAGCCTAGTTCAAGTTTTGTCCAAACCTAGTTGAAGTTTCGTTCAAACCGAGTTGAAGTTTCGTTCAAACCTAGTAGAAGTTTTGTTCAAACCTAGTTGAAGTTTCTTCCAAACCTAGTTGAAGTTTCTTCCAAACCTAGTTGAAGTTCCTTCCAAGCCTAGTTGAAGTTCCTTCCAAGCCTAGTTGAAGTTCCTTCCAAACCTAGTTGAAGTTCCTTCCAAACCTAGTTGAAGTTCCTTCCAAACCTAGTTGAAGTTCCTTCCAAACCTAGTTGAAGTTCCTTCCAAACCTAGTTAAAGTTTCTTCCAAACCTAGTTAAAGTTTCTTCCAAACCTAGTTAAAGTTTTGTCCAAACCTAGTTGAAGTTTTGTCCAAACCTAGTTGAAGTTTTGTCCAAACCTAGTTGAAGTTTTGTCCAAACCTAGTTGAAGTTTTGTCCAAACCTAGTTGAAGATTTGTTCAAACCTAGTTGAAGTTTCGTCCAAACCTAGTTGAAGTTTCGTCCAAACCTAGTTGAAGTTTTGTCCAAACCTAGTTGAAGTTTTGTCCAAACCTAGTTGAAGTTTTGTTCAAACCTAGTTGAAGTTTTGTTCAAACCTAGTTGAAGTTTCGTCCAAACCTAGTTGAAGTTTCGTCCAAACCTAGTTGAAGTTTCTTCCAAACCTAGTTGAAGTTAATTCCAAACCTAGTTGAAGTTCCTTCCAAACCTAGTTGAAGTTTCTTCCAACTTTAGTTGAAGTTTTGTTCAAACCTAGTTCGATTGTTTTGGTCCACCTTTGGAACCAGTTGCTGTTAGAGCTAGTCTACATTACGTTGCAATACGATTAGAAACACTTGTCTATCGAATGGATTTCATTTCGATTTTTTTTTAACAATATAGTTTACAGAGCAAGAGCAGTTTTATTATTCATAATCAAAACTTTATTGTCAATAATGTAATATTGTTGAATAATTTTATTATAGCACCCATGGAAAGCTTATAATGATTTTATTTCAATATAATTGTAAAAGTATCGGTATCTGTAGTAGTATCGGTCAAAGTATCGATATTTTCAAGTATCGGAGTATCGGTATCGGCCAAAAAATTGTTATTGGTATCGGCCAAAAAATGGGTATCGGTATCGGCCAAAAAATGGTATCGGTACATCACTAGACATTAAAGTCAATTTTGACCTAATAAAATGATAAATCATTCTTATAAAATGACGTGATAAAAATTTTTAAGCAATGTCCTAAGCTACTCATTGTGGTCTATAGAAGTATTTAGTATCCTGAGTTGAAGTTAAAATGACCTTTGCTGCTTTTGATAACATGTTCACACTGAAAAATGGGGTTGAATTAGTATGTAAAATAGATTTTTTATTTATTCTGAAATCAAATATGAGCATTTGATCATTTTTAGACTAATGAACAGTAAACAATCAAGGATTTTAAATTTTTCAAAAATTTAATTCAGTTTAGTGCTTGAGTTTTTGAACAACTTCAAGTGGCTATGTCTCTCTATAATATTCAACATTCTTGTCTTTTAATGATTTTCTTTGGACAAACTCAATTGTGTTATCTTTGAAGTAAACCTCATCCTTCATCATTTAAAGGGCATTTAAATGTCCTCACTTCGAGTTTAATACTAGCACTTCTCTCAAATTTTTGCATTATTTAACTATACCTCACCAATATGAATATAAAATATAAGCATTGACAAACCTGGTAAATCACAACGCAAATATTGAAAAACCTTTGCAACCTCAATCGCTTGAACATGAAGTTGAGGGCCAACATCAGAGCATTTGTATCGGCCTTCGCACCTCGTAACTTTCAAGATCGGACTGACACATATCATTATCCGCTTTGAATCATCACTCAAAGAATAATCATCCAGAGGAGGTATCAATTCCACGCGGTAATATTTATGAGTGTTGAGCAAATTACTAAATGATGGAATGAAGTTGAACAACTTGCAGAGATTGATATAAAGGTGCAACACTTTTGGTTTACATTCCTAATTATTTCTTAAAAATACAATAACCTGTAAAAAAGTGCACATTTCAGAAGAAAAGTGCGCAAAAAAATACTATATTTCTCTCATAGTGTTGCTTTTAACTCAATTTTAAACATGCATGTTATTTGGAGTATTTAGTTGTAGTGTTCATAGTATTTTGCATACACTTTAATTTCATGAAAACAATAGAGACATCCCTTTTCACTGAGGCCGAGTAGCTAAAATATTATTTTCCTCCGGTACCGGTAATAGTACTGAGTGCATAAAAAAGTTATATAACCTCACTGTTTGAAGTATATTGAAAATGAAGGTATCATTGTAACAAAAATATTAACTTTTTGTGGGCACACAAAAGATCTAAAAGGGTAATTTCAAAAGGTGGTGCATCCTATATTGCAGATAGTTATTACGTACTAATTATTGGAGCATCATTGTTCAGAAAGATATTCTATTTGATAATATTTTCTATCAATTAAAATTTCTACGTGCTCTGTCAAACTATTCAAGCATCCACTGCCGTTAGTTTTGATGGACTCTGCACACAAATCTTATATTATTTCTGTTATGTCACAAAAGTCTTCGAACGTGATTTAGTAGGACGAATGTGTAACGTTTGCCGAAAAGTATCACGATTTGAACATTAATTTTCATTTATTCAAATGTACACCAAATGAAATTGGAGAGCGTCATTTGAAAAAAGTTATTTCTGATCATGAAAACAAAAAATGGGCAAAGAAAATGTTATTTACAGGCTGTTATTTGCCAGCCACTCTTCTATTTTTGTAACTTATGAATATAATGTAGGACAGAAAAATAATTCTGAATACTTTGTTTCCAAAAAAGAAACAAAAATACTTTGTTTCCAAAATAAATTATTACAATTTATTGGACTTCATCTTTAGTGGATGCAGTTGCCCGTGGGATATATAGCATAGATGACCAAATTTTTTTTTTTGTGCTCTTGTCAGTAGAATATTAAAGTATTTTATTCACAAATGTAAGCACAGGTATTAAATTATTCTTAATTTGCTTCTAGAGACTCCTGTTGCAATTTTAGATGAATAAGTCATGAATCGAATTTATTACATTTCTATTCCCGATGAAAAATGTTAATGTTAAAACAAAGTCATTAGAGTAAGTTTCTTTCACGTTCCTTTTGACAGAGCCACGGCAATTCAGAGACCTCCAAAACGTCGTCTGAGAAGCGTGGTGACGCCTGTCTTATCATGGTTCATTCTTCTACTTCACATGGGAAAGCTACATGAAATTAGCATTTTCGTAATTTGTTCTGTATTATAACATGTTAATATCCTATTTCTGGTCATCATTGATCAAAACTAGGGTGCTGATTAAGATTTTGAGGTCAGATAGAAATAGTTCACAAAAATTCGTTGACTTCTACTCATAGTTCCGAAGTGCCATTGTGTCCAGTCATAATAAAGCTCCCTGATATTCTACCTTGGCTGCTAGCGCTGGACGGTCACCGCATCAGACACGAACCAGAAATATCTGGATTTTGTTTTGTTGGTCTATTCAACACAGAACTCCTTGGTTTACAATCTAGCAAAGCTACACAATGTTTTTTGCTTTGTGAGAGGGAGAAACAAAGGGGAAAAGGGGAGAAGCGCGTTGAGGAGGACGCCACAGCATGCATTCCTTGAGCGGTGATCCGTATCTGTGATATCCTTTGTGATACCAGTTTCGTCAAGGAACCACAAAACACTTATAACAAAAGATATTCATTTGTTAAGAAAGCTTTTAGAATGTCAACTGCGTGTATTTTTCTAAGCAATATGGCTTGCAAATGAAAAAAATGAAAAACGGTAGTAAAAACGCTTCCTGAACAGTTGAAGATAAAAAGTTCAAACGCTATCTCCTCCAAAAGTTATCGTAGAGCAATGATTTAAATCTCATTGAATATGCAAAGAGTTGCTGCATGGCTGGACGTGGGTTCGTTTGGAAATTCTTATTAATTTTTTAGTTACATTGAAAAATCTGGAAAAATGTACGACTTTTTAAAAAAAACATTGGAAACTTTATAAATAAACTATTACGAATTTAAAAAAAAACTTATGTCCAGCCATGCAGCAACTTGCTGCAAATTAATGAGACCTAAAAATTTCTCTACAAAAATTATTTTCAGAGGAGATAGCTTTTGAAAATATCCTATTTTTCACCCATTTTCCCCTATCATTATTTCGAAAATGGGAAAAAGTCTGGGATATGACTTCTATTTATTTATAAAGAACATTCGTTTGCAAAATTTCATAGATCTAGATCCCATACAACAAATGTGACAGCCATGTCCTTGATTCTGTGTAGATGTCCCCCTTTAAGCTAAATGGAAGTGTTTTAATGATTTAAATTTTCAGTTTCTCAGATTGTTTCAATTTGAGCTGAGAGGACTTTCTTTAAATTTCCAAGTTATTTCTTTTGGCATTATAGTGAACCAAGTATAAACTAGTTCTTCAGTTCAACGCAATCTTCTCTTAAAAGCAGTATGTGAATTTCATTTGTGTTAAATTGTTTGCGTAAGGTAAAAGCCTCAGGTCTGTTTATTTGCTTTACTTGAATCGAAAGGCAGCCGCAATGAGTTCCCCTCCCATCAAACGCAAAGAAACTTCCCACTCCATGCAGACTGGACGGAGAAGGTAAGTCAGGCCAGACTCAACTCCTTGAAGATCTGTAGCTGGTATACTGGCTAATGGAATGGTTTGGTTATCAAGTTTTAATGGATATTGTGATTATTTTTTTTTGAACAAGCTGTCATCTTCATAATTCAGCTAGTGCATTTAAAATAAAATTCCACATGCTGTATTTTATACCTATGCTTAATTGTGAAGTATACTCTAAAAATCAATTATATGAGGATTAGAAAGGGGTCAAAAAAGAATGTCAATTATTAAAGTTGTGAAGTGGCTTTCAATGCTAATAAAAGACATGAAACTGGAAAGTGCTAGAGTATTGCATAGGAGTACTGCAGTAAGTGTTGTAATTGTGTTAAAATAGTTCATTGGACTTATAAATGAAGTATTTCATTTCAACAAGAAATAAACAAAGTATTTTACTTATTTCATATTGCAATCAAAGATAACATTACTGTATGCTTGATGGAGACTGATCAGGTCTTATATTTAGGAGAAATATGTGAATAGTTTTAGCTGGGATTTACATTGCTTATGAGTGGTTCTTTTTGTTGTTGCTCTCACACTGTAACTTGATTGTCCTAGAAATTTTGTTTGACAATTAAAAATTATCTTTTACCTTTGAAAATTAAAAATTATTGTCTTTTTACGTTTGCTAATCCATTTTAATTTCATCTTAATTTATGTCAACTATAATGAGCAACACAGCCATCAATGTAGCAGGACAAAGGTCATTTTTATTATTACCATTGTTTTCTTATCTTTATTTTCAATTTTCTGTATTTACAGTTACCATTTGTACAATGAACAAGCTCTAAAATTAATTTTTGTGTGTGTGTCTGTTTGTATGCTTTTAGATGCGAGTGCTGTGCTATGGATTTCTATAGATTATTTTTGGCTAACCTTGTCTCACTACTTTGAAATCATTTACAACCGTGTTTCAGTTGGTTTCTGTAGAGCATTTTTGTGTCTCTTCGTCTTTCATTTTTTACTTGTAGTGAAGGATTTCCAAGGCATTCTCAAGTAGTATTTATAAGTTTTCAGTCATCCTACTACGTACAAAATCTCAGAATATATTTTCTTTTTTTCTCTCAATTACATAATTAACCCTTTCGGTACTGACGGCTACTCCAGTGCCAAGTTGGCTAGTGCTTCTAGTTTAGGGCATCTAACCTAATTTTAAAGTAATTTAACTTGTGAGGGAATATTTTGGAGTAAATAACAAAATTAGGGAAATTACAAGCATTCATTAAACAAGTTTTTAAACATTTCCAGAAGACTGCACGCGTAAATTACCAAAAGTTACCTCTAAGTTCATGCTAGAGGGTCCGTGCAACATATTCAATACCCTTTACATTAAACTTGCGCAAGTTTTTTCTGAACTTCGTTTAGTTTTGATAAATTCGGGCAAAAACTTACGAATAATTTATTCGTAAATACAAAAACTTTATTATTAACGTCGCAAATTTCCATCGCCAAGCATAGGGCTTTGAAGATTAAAAAAATTTTAAAATTAAAATAAAGAAGTAGGCAATTGGTTATGCCAAAAGCACCCATGGCACTCTAGGACAATTTCACTGTCAATTCAGGGTAATGACAACTTTTTCCCTGGATGGTTTAACCCAAACCATTTGAATTATTGTGCCGAAAAGGGTAATGCCTGAATAGGCTATTGTACTCCTTGTATGGTTTGTTCATCAATTAAGGACCTTTATATAACAAAAATATTTAAAATTTAATGTATTGTAAATACAATTCATTTCATGTTTTAACTTTTTTTGATGGAGAAAAAAAAACATTTTTTTATTGTTTCTTTCTTTCTCTGTGATCAGTTATCACTGAACTTCAAAGCAGAAATAATTGTAAATTTCAGGAAATGAAATTAGTATACTGGCCCACTGTTTAATCTACATCTACATGCCAAAATTTTGTTGAGATTTGCTACAAAAGTGACATCTGGCTATGACAGTATCTCTACTTTATCCCATACACCCATATCCGGATGATGTTGAATTTGTGTGTAGAATACCTACCATGTAATTTGTCAAAACAATAACTGTTCATTTTAATGGCCAACACTCTAAATTAAAACAAAGAAATAGCTACAAATTTATGAGTCAGAACTATAAGGAGACTAAGGGCTAAACTAGGTTGTAGATGACGGCTCTACTCCAATATCACTTGTTACTGTTACTGAAAAGGATACCGAGAGGATATGAAACCTGAGATGTTTTTTATTGTTGTTCTTTGACTGTGACTTGATTTCCCTTAAAATTTTGTTAGAAAATTAGAAACTAGTTCATTTTTCACATTTTTGAATTTTTTTTCATATTATTTATTTCATTTTTCAAGTTATTTTTTTCCATTACACTGAGCAATATGTACAAGTACAAAAATTGGGCTTAGCCCCCGACGTTGCTATAGTATGCTTTGTACGGTTGTCTATCAAGGACTTTTACATGAAGATGTTTTTCAAATTTAATGTGTTATCAACTTTCTTGGAAATAAACATTTGTTCTTTTCTTATTCATTCTGCTTTTCCAGCTCTGCAACGCGTGCCACCAAAGTTGGCCTTGCGAAGCTTGCCAAAACTCGGAGCCTGTCAACCAGCGCTGGCAACCTGTCCGAGTCTGAGAGTACATTTATGGAGTACTCGGGCCCTACCTCTGACAAGGCCAGCAAAGCTAAAGGTGAAAAAATATTTCAAGTGTTGCAACAAGAGACTCTATTTTAATGTAGCTTTCTATTTTTGCATGAATTTCTTGTAATGTGTGAGTTGTGTATTGGTGTGATAGCCTACTGAACATTGTATCCTGGTCTTTTATTGGAATGTCATGTTAGGTTCAACTGTTGCAGGTGTGTTTTTTATGTGGCATCATTCTAATGCCTATGACAACCCAATTTTTTTTATGTTATCTACTTCTATTGACGTTGTGATGAAATCCTCATGATTGCTTCTAAATTCTTTCCATTAGCTTTGAATGACAAATGTTAGTTGTTGTGAAGTTGTCTTGAATAGTGAAAACTTCTAATAATTTTTCATTATTTAACTGAATTGCAGAGTGGTATACTTGAAGGCAGTAACAAGTGATATTGGAGTAGAGCCATCACCTACAACCTAGTTTAGCTATTAGTCTCCTTATAGTTGTGGCTCACAAATATGTAGCTATTTCTTTGTTTTAATTTAGAGCGTTGGCCATTAAAATGAACAGTTATTGTTTTGACAAATTACATGGTAGGTATTCTAAATAGCAGCAGTAGTTTTGGCTCAAAAAACAAGTAGGCATATTAGCTGAAGTATGCCTCAATTGACCATGTTCTACAAGTTCAAATTGTGTTCTACAAATTCTCAATGTCATAAACTACATAAACTACATAACACATAAACTAGATAGCCTTGCTATTTTTGAATGATTTCCATATCTTTACTGAATTTCATAACAAATAAATGCTTGCTGCTCTGGTTTGAGCATAGAGATGTGATTAAACATGAAGTTAAATAAGAGGAATGTAAATTATTCAGTAAATTAGCATCTCTTAGTGTGCAGGAGTTTGAGTTAACTTAGCTCAGCTCTCACATCAAAACTTAGCTTAGAGTCCAATTTCCAAAAATTACAGCTATACATAACTTTTTTCCTGCCATTCATTGAGTCATTTATGACCATTTTGATCTCTTTTGTAATCAATTACACTTGATAAATATTGCCTGGTCTTGTGATTAATTAGAAATTTACTCACAAACTCAATAATAATAAAAAAAATTTCTAAGCATCAGAGTGAAGCAAGAAATTACACTGCTTTGGTAGCACATGCATCCAGTAGATAATCAGTCTGGTATGTAAATCTCTAGGACTATCAATGTGCACTTATTTCAGTTTGTTATCAAAATTTGCAGCTTGTTTGAGTGAAATGTATGTGCTTGATTTGGCTCACCCTAACACTGTGTTGTATCTATACAGCTTGTGTGACCCTCAACCCTTCACCCTCCCTCACCACCCTCACCTCCACTAAGCCTCCCTGCACTCCCGGCCCCAAAAAAGCACCAAGTGTCTTCCCCAAAGTTCTACCTTCCAACCCAGCTTATCATGGTAACAGATCTATCAAAAGAGTTAGCAGGCAAGAACGAGTTGCTCTCTTGTCAAATAAGTCTCTTAGCTCTCCGCATCTAAGCACTTCAACTTCTGTTGTGTCAAATGCCGTTGAAAGTTTCCGTCATGAAGCTGGAGCTCCTGGAATTTCAGGTCATCCATCTGGCAAAGTTGATGATTCTTCGGAGACTACACAGTCGAAAATTTCTGGGTCCAGAGAAGCGTACAATAAGCTACATGCACCTGAACTCAAAGTAGAAAATAACAAATCTCTTCAGAATATCTCAAAAGCAGCGCATTTCTTTGTACCAGAAGATGATTTGACTGAAAATGTGGAACCTGCAAGAGCTTCAGGGCGCCGCTCTAGGCTGAGCAAAGCTCCTCTTGCCAGTTTTGATGACAGCTTTGACATGGAGACAAGCAGTGAAAGCTACAACTATCCCAGTGTTGCTACAGCAACTTGTATTTCTTCAAAAAAGAATGTTGTTGGGAAATTTTCAGCTCAGGAGAGGTGTGCAAACTCATTACCTGGTGTACACAGCCATGGTGATTTGGTTGACTATGCTCTTCTGCACCGCAAGAGATCATCAGGTAGGGTGCAATTTGTTAATTCTAGCCTGATTGCCTGCAAGAGCTGTAGCTGTTGGTTTCTTGCTGCATGAGTATTTTACCTAAGTACATAATTTGGTAAGCATTTGCTTTTTTTTTAAGCAAATCTGAGTTCTAGTGGTAATAATTCAACTGTTTCATCAGTAGCTGGACATTCAAGTGGCTAATTTAATTTCTGTTTAGATCTCTATTTTTTTCAGAGTTAGGGCTTGTGTTCCTGATTTTAAATTCAAGTTCAGTTGATCGTAGCTCATGTCAATATTGTCAAAGTAAGTGTGCTCTTGCCCATCATAAAATGTTCAGCTAATAAAGTTTACACTAGTATGTGAGTAGCAAAATTATCAACTGCTTTCTTTCACTTGTTATAAATTTGAATTATGCAGTGTTTATAAATTACTCAAGTTTACTCAGTTTTTATGAGAGTGCTGAGTGACCTCAGCATTTTGGCCAATTGCTGTTACTTTATTTTTGCTAGATATATTTTTACCAGTTATCAGTGCCTTTGCTTTCTGTCTCGAGGCTTACATAAATCAGAGCTAATACCGGACCTTGGGGTCTCCAGAGAGTAGAAAGTTTTGGGTTTTGCTTGAAAAAGTGTTACATTTATTCTATTTCACATATTATTGAAGAAACGCTATGAAGTGAGTAGTAGATTATGGAGCTGCTGACTTTAGAATTCCTTGCTTAACTTATTAGTATCCTTATGAACAGCACCATTATTTTATTTCTGTAGATCAGTTGCTTATCAGATATGTACTGCTTTGTTGCTTGGAGAAGTTACACTAATGATTGATTTTTCAATTTATTTCCAATTATTAAGTAGCAGTTACCTTTAATTTCGAGTGTTAGGTTAATGTGCCAAAATCCCTCTGGTTTAAATTATAATTTTATTGCAGACCAACCGTAGTACAGTGGACCCCCACCATACGACATTAATCCGTTCTGGAGTTGGGATCGCAATGCAAAATTTTCGTATGGCGGGCAATAGAAACCTATGGTAATTAGCTAATGTGTGTAAAACCCTAGCTAAAAACATCAAAATTTTATATACATGTTAAAAATTAGCAACAAAATAGTGTAGTAAGTACTATTTCTAGCCATATTCATTAGCAAGGGTAACGATGCGCGTGCCTTCTTTGTATTTCTTGATTATCTCCAGCTTTGTTTCCATAGTAATTGTTCTCTTATTTCTCCCTTTAACATCACCAGCAATCTTGGGATTCATGGTCAACAAATTAAAGTTTGAACTAAGCACTAAAATGCACAATAAATATGATATTGCAAGCCTTCACACAAGAAAAAGTCTTTACAAAATACACACAAGATTCTAAACTGAGCAAGCAACAAACAAACAAACAAACAAAAAAAAACATTGGCATCTAAGGATGCTTTATTTCCAATCAAGCCTGATACATATCATCCAGTGTATTGGTTTTTCAAATGCCATATAACTAACACTATATATATAGGACGCCATGACGATTTCCCCCGTAAAGCCGGTACCCATTTCCGACACCTGGGTTGAGTGGGGGATTGTGCTTGAATTTTCCCTTATACCTAAACGGGGAAATCGCCGTGCAGCGCCGGGATTCGAACCCTCGACACCTTCTTGGAAGGGCGATGCCTTCCATGGCACTGTGCCACGGCAAGCACAAAGAGAGAGAGAGAACGGCAGCATCTCTCTCAGGCATTGTGCGAGGGATTTCGGCCAATAGCACATCGGCATCTTAGTGACCCCAACCAATAGCAGACCAGCATCTTAGTAACGTATGAACGTGGTAAAGTTTGAATTTTTGGCAGTGCAAGAGAAATTGTTGATGCCGTAAGGCGGGAAAAGTGGCGTAACAAGGGAACAAAAAACTTTGTAGTCCACTTTGTAACATAAAAAAAAAACGTAAGCTAGGGATGCCGTAACCCGGGAGTCCACTGTATAGGTATAACATGACCAAGCAGTAGTGTTTGAAATCTGAATGGCTTTCATAATTCCCTCACCTTTACATGCATGCTGCTTGTGAATGAGTAACTCCCTATACTCATAGAGCTTTGTCTTGTCTACAGCTGGATGCTCAGGGAACATTTATGACCTTATGTATCATTTACATGCTGCAATATTTAAGCCCATGAGTAAATCAGGTCTCTGTTTACTCTGTTTAGCGGTGCTTACTAACAGTGAAGTGCTGTGGTAGGGGTTGATGATGGGTGTTGTTTTCTTCTGATTGGTTTGATGTTTTCAAGTGAGCTGCTTGCTTCTTACAACTTGATCAGTGACCTTTTGGTTCAATTGATGTTCCTCACTCTTGAGATCAAGCTCTTCACTGCAGAAGTGGCTACATTTAGTGGTACAAAGCTGTTTTGGGCTCTTGTTTTGTAATAAGGTAAGCATAGTATTCCCCTTTTCTTTGTGCTTCAGGGAAGGGGCTTGAGCTTCATGGATCAGGCTATTCTCATCAACATTGTTGCTATTGTATTTTCTTTCATTGCTACTTTTTGTCTTACTGCTCTCTGTCACTCTCTGATATCATGTTTAGCTGCTGCAATCTTTAGGCATTTACCTATCGGGTGTGCTAAGCTTGATTTAAATATTACATTGCTTCATATACTATGTGTTAAAATATGTCTGAATGTTTACTAACCAGTTTTGCACTCCTTTTTTTCACACTAACATCCTTCTTGTAGAATTAGTTTTTCATTTATTTCTACATCTTTGATGCTCGAGTCTGTGCTGCTGAGAATGTTACTTTTGTGCATTTTGTAATAATTTTATGGTCTTCTTTTGTGCTAGTGCATTTTTTGCTAGACTGTTTTACGGAAAGGTACACAGATGTCAGGAAATTGAACAATGGTGCTTATATCCCTACAATGTTGAACATTACTAGCTTAAATCACTCGCTTTTTTTATTGCTTACAGCAATGCAGTGAGGTTGACTTCAAGAGATTACTTAATTATTCTCGTTGATCCTTTGAATGAAGTGCAAGCATCACAATTATTTTATCAGGGCCTTTTACCCATGGGTAGCCAGTTTGGGGGCTGCTGCAGTTTGGTTTACCATGGTTGTGCTACAAGAAAGTTCTTCACGTTCTCGCAGTGATGTGCCGCGAATTGGTCCAGATTGTGCATCCTTGGTAACTACCATTTGCATTACTTGGATTAGGTGATTTGATTTCTTTTATTAAGGAGTAAACATTTTTGATAGGTGGAATGAGTGACTTGTCTTTAAGAGCATGAGAGTTGATATGTAGTTATTGCCTCATAATAACTATGTAGTTAGTGTAGTTGCTCCTTGATGCATTGTCAGCCATGATGCCAAATTCAACTCCCCATAAGTTTAACAATGTTTATAATGGCTTCATAAATTTTAGATGTTCTTAATTTCAAGGAGAAACATTCATGCTTTGTGAGGCTTCATTGAGATTTTGGTTGAGAACGTCAGTTGTAGAGATCATCACACAGTCGCGCCTAAGCTCACGCCAGCAAAATAGGATAGTTCTGTGAAGGATGACGCATTGATGTGTTCCATTGGGCAGAGTTTGAGGCAACAGGGCTACTGAACCGCCACATCGGCAGCATCCGGCGGTTCCTCGGCCGCACTGCCAGCAGCGCTCACGCCTCTCCTGACCGCACCTCACCCGTCATCAGGCTCAGTGAGGCCAAGGAAGAGGCATCGCAAGGTCTGGTCCTGTTTGGTTTTGGTCACATTCTGGTCAGTTTTGTTGTGCTCATATTTCTTCTTGTCTACATGCCTGAATATTTTTTCCCTGTATTGATGTCAGTGTGATGCATCGGTGAGGCTGAGGAAAAGGCCTCGCAAGGTCTGGTCCTCTTATGTTGTGGTCACTGAGTAGCGTATTTATTGCTGTCTACATGTATGAACATTTGTTAAGTTTATTGATGTTCGTGTTATGCTTTAATTAACTATGAGTGAGGGTGCTTCTTGGGTTTTATCGTTTGTTGGGGAATATGTTTAATTGCTTTGACATGCATGAAAGTTTGTTTTATGTCTTCATAATAGTTCAAGCATCAAAGAGGTGTGGGTCAGGCAATGAAGTTCTTTTCTTAAAGTTTTTAACACAGCCAGAAAACTGTTTCCTCTATGTGATCACATGCAAATTTGTCTATTTAAATAAGAAGCAACTAAACTCAAATACTCACAGGTCTTTGACAAAATAATGGAAACCCCTAACATTTTGGAATCATAATCTTTGAACATGTTATATAAACAATCAAAACTTCATGTATTTTAATGTTTTATGTTTTATTATTGTTACTAATCGATATTTTATTTAAATTAACTGTTTTCTACAGGTTTCTAAAAGAAATATTTGGTTATAACCTTCTAAAAATGGCAGACCTCTCTGACTATTAAAGAGGCTAAATTGTTGGTGATCGTATGGCAGGTGCTAGTGTAACAGAAACTGCCCCAATGCTTGACGTTTCAAGAGGTACCATCTCAAAAGTAATAACTGCTTTTCAAAGAGAAGGAAAAACGTCCTCAACAAAGCACAGGTCTGGCCAAAGTCGAAGTTGTCTTGAGAGAAACCGTCAAACTCTAAATCGAATTGTTACAGAAGGTCGGAAAACCACGGCTCTTAAAATCACTGCAGACCTCAATGAACACATACAGAAACCAGTTCCCACAAAAAACTGTTTGTCGGGAGCTGCACAATTCTGAATTCTACGGAAGATCTGCACTTAGAAATCATCTGCTCTCAAAAACGAATGTTTCAAAGCGTTTAGAGTGGTGTAGAAACCATCAGAATTGGTCCGTCGACCAGTGGAAAAATATAATTTTCTCTGACAAATCATCGTTTACCTTATTTCCGACCTCTGACCAAGTACGTTTGGAGACAGCCAGAAGAAGCCTTTAATCCTGACTGCCTTCTCCAAACCTCAAAACATGGCTGGGGTTCAGTGACGATCTAGGGTGCTATTTCTAGGATATCTGCCTGGCCAATGATTTCCTTTGATAGAAAAATTAACAGCCGAGACTATTTAAGAATTTTGGGTGACCAAGTTCATCCTGTGGTTCGTGCATTGTATCTGGAGAGCAATGCTATTTTTCTAGAGAATAATGTTCCAATCCATACAGCTAGAATTGTTAAAGAATGGCACAAGAACATTCTAATGAAGTTGAGCATCTCATCTGGCCACCACAATCCTCAGACCTTCACATTATTCAGCATTTATGCGGGTGTTTAGAGATTCCAGTAAGAAGTCGATTTCCGCCGCCATTATCTCTGAAAGAACTGGAGGGTGTTTTAACTGAAGACTGGGCTAAAGTTCTTTTGGAAACAATTCACAATTTGTATGAATCAATACCTCGAGAATTGAGGCTGACGTTGCTCAAAAGGTGGGCCTACAATATTTAAAATACATTTTGTTGATTTTCCATGGTGTTTCCATTGTTTTGTCTAACTCCTGCATATAGGTGATGAATATGTACACGAAATGTTGCAGAACTGAATGTGGGATTTCTTGAGTCTTGTGCTTTTATTAACGGCGAGGAGAAAAAGAAAACTTGATGAACAAGGCGTTGTGAAGGAACATTCGTGATTCCTGTATACTTATACTGTTGAACAGAGTTTGAGTGAGCTTTTCTTCTTAATGCTCTCTAACATTTCAGAGGTTATGAAATGTTGAGAGTCAGGACTTGGTGCCTACTTGAGCCCGGTCACTTTATCTTCTTGAAAATACAATGCCTTGATGGGCAATAATGACAAGGCTGTCAAACTTCTTGCTTGACGAGTTATTTCCCTTGGAGGAAATGCACTGCAAAGATCAATTATTCTTGTACATACTTCAAATGGAAGAATTTTATGATCCCCTCAGGGAGACACGACTATTGTATCTATGGAATTAGCGCTCCCAGGGATAAAGTGTGTGAGGGCCCAAGCTCAGAGTTAGGTAGGCCTTCTTTTTGTTGCAATGAAATGATTTATGTTATGTTAAGGACCACCTTTTTGTTGGTTCACTGCTGTCCTGCATTTCAGCACCTACTACTTTCTTCAACTTTTTCTTGTTTCATGATCTTCTCTCCCAGGGGGACTATGTGAGGGCCCGAGCTAAGAGTTAGGTAGGCTTCCTTTTTGTTGAAATAAAATAGGTTTTGTTCTGTTACGGACCACGTTTTTTCGGTTCACTGCTGTCCTGTTTTTCAGCTCCTACTACTTTCTTCTTCAACTTTTTCTTGTTTCATGAACTTCTTTCTTTGTTTTCTGTTTCTGTGCACCTTGTGCATAGATTCTGCGTTCCCTCAATTCCATACTAAATGGTGCCTTCATCCTTCCTCTCTTGGAACATCTTTGTCTTGGTAAAGGGAGGCTAAAACTTTTTTATGTAATAATAAGTAATAAAAATTTTATGATTCTGAGTTATATCATGATGGAAAAGCTAACAATCAAGCCAAATGTCGCAATTGTATTTTGAAACTTAGTGCGTTTTTTATCATAAAAAACTTATGCCTGAGGGCAGAAGTATGGCAAACTGATGTAGATCAAAATTCTGCTTTACATTGTAAGCAGTTAAAGAATCTTAATTACCTTTCTTCTCCACTTTGAGAGCTGGTGCATTTGTCGCTTCAGCAAACGTGTATTTGATTGTAGATGCTTAGTTTTGTTTGTCTTATGATTTTTTTGTTTGACCCAAACTCTTCAGTTATTAGTCACGCTTATGTGCTGACAGTCACGCCATTGTATATCACACAGACCCATGTCTGTGAGCATGACATTGACAATGCTGATTTCTGGGCTTTTGCTGGTGATAAATTAGTAGTATTATGGTTCGTTTTTCATTGCAGGTGCTCTGAAGAGACGGAGCACACGGCGTCGACTGAGCGGGGAGTCCAGCGCCTCTCCCACCGCTCCTGCAAAGGAGCTCACAGTCCCATCTTCGCTGTTCCGCTCCAACTCGCTCAACATGCTGAGTGAGGCGTTCTCTGCTGTGCACAACCTCTGTGTTGTGCCTGCCAATGCCGGCACCGCGCCTCCGGAGCAGGTGACTGCATCGTGTTGGGCCTCCATCTCTCTCTGTGCGGGTCCTGCTCCTTCTAGCAAGACACACACTCGAACGTGGCAGTCAGCTTTACTCTAAGCTCTTTGTTTATAAGAATTTACCTTTTCAGGCATTTGCCAGTAGATTAAGTCTGCTAAATGATCTGGCAAGTAACAAAATTGTTCTATATAGTTATGTGACCAAGTTGTGCATAGACGTCTTTCAATTTTGTTGTTTGCTTGTGCAGGTTGAGGGGAAACTAAATGTGCAAAAGATGTTTCATTCCCTTGATTCTAAACTTATGGGTACTTCCATCTTGCCTCTCCAGAGCACCTTTCTTGTAGTTAGGGAAGCTGAAACCAACATAATGCATCCGTGGTGTGACGGTGCTCGTTATGCTGAGCAGAGCCGGCGCCGGTCGTGCTCCATGAGCCCTGCCCACTCCTACAGTCCTGCTCTCTCGTCCAGCCCTCCTGCCTCGTGCAGCCCCTCCTCCCTGAATGTGGCAAGTGGCTCCTGCCAGGGTGGCGTGTGGTTCCCTCACAACCCGCAGTGTGGTGTGCCACCTATCCATAGAGCGCCCCTTAGCACCATTAACGGTCCTGGCTTTGACTCCTATTCCCCCTCTCACACGCGCTCACTCGCAGACTCAGAGAGTCTCGCTGGCTCCTCTCATGTAGACAGCGCTTTGCTCACTACTAACTCAGGGCAGTTGAGCATGGCAGAAGAAGACCAGAATGGCCGCTTTATCGTTGCAAATATAGATGGCGACCAGCCCATATTACTCCCCAAATCTCCACTTGCTTATAATGAATTTCCTGTTACTACTGGCCACACTAAATTTAACTTCAGTGAAAAGAAGACCAAATTACGTAAAAAGAAAAAGGCGCTTGGTGACACTCTCCGAAAATTAAGAGGAGGGAGCGTCTCGCCATCTAGTTCTGTGCACTCAAGTCGTGATAATTCATCGAGCATGTCTCTTGACACGACCCCTCCTAGCGATGCTGATATGAGCATTGCCTCTGTTGACAGAAATAGTAGCAATGGCAGGAACAGTAATGCTTCAACAGTCAGCAGCACTCCATCTAAGTCTTCTTGTGGTCTTAGTAGTAACGTCTCGACAGTTAATAGCACGCCTTCTAAATCTGGTAGCACTCAGAATTTGCCTTTGTTGATGGCCCAGCCTGATCGTTGCGAGTGCTCTCAGCCCACGCCTTCATTGTGCCGCAGTTCAGCATTCAGAGACTCAAAGCGCAATGTGGGTTCTGTTGAGACGCAAGCCTCTGGCACTTCTAAAGGCATTCCGTCTTCGAGTGACCCCACTTCGTCTGACCAATCGCTGAGTTCTTCTGCATGCACCTCAGCTTCTGTACAAAGCTCACTGGTATCATCCAACTCTTCTGGGCGGTCGACTGTGGTGCACAATGTTTTAGGGTCCTCTTCTTCTGGGCATTCTCATGACTCCTTGGTGTCTCATTTCAGTTCAGCGTTGAGTGATGAGAGTTCGAGAAGCAATGGAGTAGACCAAAATTCTGATGGCGGCAGCAACGGTAACGTTAATGTGAGCGAGTCGAGTAGATCACCCAAACACCGGCCCAAGCCTGATATCGTTGCCACGCCCACCAAAAAGCGCGCGGTTCGTTGTAGCTCCTCCCCCCCTGTGACAGCGAGAGAGCTGCCTCAGGCGGTCTCAAAGAATTTTGGTAGTTTGCAGTCTCTGGAAGAAGGCGCCATCGAAAGCGAGAGTGATGTTAAATTACGGCCCAAAGATTCCAGGCGAAATCGTATAGATCGTGTTAACAGAAACAGAAATGCTCAAATATTTCATTCGAAGAGGCTCAATGGCGTTGATCCAAAAGTATTGGGTAATGGTTCCAGAGATCCTCGTGAGGCCCTGGCTAACTTGAAGGATGCTTCTGACCAATCAGCAGCCATGATCTCTACCCCCAGTTCTGGCTACCATAGCTCCTGCAGCAGCACGACTGCGTTGCCTGCCTCTGCCTCTTGCCAGGAAATTCCTGCTATTCTCAGGACCAAAAAGGTTAGTGTCAACTCAACGCAAGAATTTCAATGTCACTCCTCATTTAAAATTGAAAATTTTCTTCAAAAAATTGTTTTGTTGGAACTATTAAAATGTATGGGTGGAGAAATAATTTAATTTCAAAAGATTATGTTATTTTTTTGAAGCCAAATGGAAAAGAAGACAGGTTTGAAGAAATTGTGCTGCGAGCTGCACCGCAATCGTGTTGTAAACCCTAGACCTGAGCAGCCGGGTCTGAGGGTGAGAAGGTGTGCCTCCACCCACCCCCTCCGCAAATAATCTTGTGCCCTACCTTTCTCTTTGCTTGATTTGAGGAGCCTTGTGGTTTTATGCCCTTTCAAGAGGGAAATCTATGGGAACTACTGCATCTGGGGGAAGATGCGAGGTCCCGAGCTAAAGGTAAGGTAGACATTCATTTTGTTGAACTAGTTTTTTTTGTTTTGTTACGATTTTTTTTTGGTTTACTGTTTTTTCAGCAGCTTTCATTTTCTCCTTGAATTTTATACTTTTTCATAAACTTATTCGTTCTTGATGTTTCTGACTGGGTGTGGGGGCACACCTAGAGCCTCCAAGGAAAACCTTCCCAATTCCCTTAATTCCATCCTAAATGGTGCTTTCCTTTTCCCCTCTTGGGAACACCTTTTTATAGTCAGGGAGCATAAACCAAGTTCAAATTTAATCTAGCCCTAAATTTGGGAAGCTTTGTGGTTTTCTGCTATGCGTTTTTCTGCCTGCATTATGTAGAAGAACCATCAAAATAGCAAACTGCTATTGTAAATTGGCCATTTTCGCCCCAGTACTGTTAGTGTGAGCAATAATCTTACAGTGCAATAAAAAAAGGTTTGGAGTGTTTAAATGCTTCATTTCTTAAAGTTTTTAAGTACCGAAGTTGTTGCCTATTCAGGCCGTTATTGTTTATTTGTACTTTTTCATAAAGCGTGATGAGTGCAGCATATAAATTTGCGTGCGTGCACTCATGTATTTCAGAAGTGCTAACAAGGTGCACAGAAAATGTTACAGTGCTGAGATTTCTGAGAGCGTCTTACGGCTGTTGAATTGCTGAGTCCTAAATTAGCTTGTAAAATATCCATTTGTGTCATTTATGATTAAGCAAACTTACTGGTCATCCTGATCAAAATCAGTGCTGAGACTGATGTAATGTTTCTCTGAGTGAGATGTCAGTTGGTCCGTGGCCTCAATGTTCTATTGCTGAAAGGAGATGAGCCAAAGAGCGATGTGCATTAGTGGCAGTAGCTGTAGTTGAAGGTTAAGTTATGTTATGGAGCTTTACTGAGTATAAAAAATTCTGATACTTCCAGGAGGCTAGCAGCTGATAGACAGTAAAAATAACTTTACGTATCATGACCTACAAACGTAGATTGTAGTGGGTGGTTATGCAATTCATATAGTTATCTCCCGAGCTGCTTTTAGTGTGCAGTAACATATCTCACAGAACAAGAGCCTCACCAGTACTATGTGTGATGAAATGAGTGGAGTCAAGAGTGTAGACAAGAACGGTGATTGGAAGACCTGGGTTTGGATGTGTGGAGGTGTTGCCTAGAAAGGGAGAGTCAGTTCAAGTAATGAGAGGTTGTGATCTCGGTGTGGAAGAGCGGAGAATGTGTGTGAGCGCCTGAGCGAAAGGATCTCAATTATTCTGGATGACGACTTGCCTCAGACCGGCCTGGAGCGCACTGGGCGTCCGCAGTCATGGGGCAGCGGGAACATGTCGTCCTTGCCGGGTGTGGCTGCGGCCATTGGTGAGTCTCCTGCCTGGCGTCAATTGAACTTGTTCTTTTTTTGTGGCATTTTACTTGTTTGCTTATTTAGGCGTTAAAGTGCAATGCCTTATTTTGTAATTATAATTGAACGTTCCATTCTCACAGACGTCACAATTGAAGTTGTTGAGGCGCAACTCACCCAAATTTGAAGCATGCATCACATCATTTCAAGGTCATCGCCCGACATCTGTCCCAGTTTGCAGTTGCACTTTATCATGGAGTGTTCTATTGTACTTCTGTTTATTGTTTGCACTTTCTACAAGAAGTGATTGGCCACGCGAGCTAGTGCTCCAGCATATAGACCAATTTAAAGCCAATAAATGTCTCTGGAATGTGAAAAATTTCACGTATAAAAATAGGAATTTAAAAGAATTAACCTGCAAAGCTACATTAACATCTTTAGACTCTGAAAAGGCAATGACAGTTGGTGTAACAAAAAAGAAATTTCATTTATTGAGAACACAGTACATGAAACAGGTGAAAATATTGAACATTTATAAAAACTCGGGAGAAAGTATGGAGGATGTACAGCGACCGACCCTATGGTGGTAGTTCACTGAAAATCCGACAACAACTTCTCAAAGAACCTCATTGCAAAAGCCATGACTTTGTCCATGTTCTTTTCTTCTTTATCGCACATGAGAGAGCTATTGAACAGAACACAGTTTTCTCGGCATTCATCCTCTACGGGCAGCGGTGTGCAACTGAGCCATGTTGCTGTTGCCATGCATAGTGTAGCCGCTCATGGGTTAAAAAATGCTTGAGAGTTACGCAGTAAAAAACGCTTAGTGTAGCCTTGCCTTTACTCAGATGTCGGTCGTTCCTTTATCCTTATGAGCACCTTTGAGGGGAATAAAGCTATTGTATCTATGCAATGAGCGCTCCCAGGGGGAAAATGTGAGCTTCCGAACCAATTGTTAATTGGACCTTCTTTTTGTTCCAATAGAATAGGTCTTTGGTTTTGTTACAGACCATTTTTTGGGGTCACTGTTGGCCTGTTCCACAGTACATACATTCTACTTTCTTTTCAAACCTTCATATTGTTTGATAAACTTCTTTCTCACCTGTTTCTTTGCACTTTGTACATAGGTTCTGTATTCCCTTACGTCCATACTAAATGGTACATTCCTCTTTCCTTTCTTTGAAATGCCGTGCAGTTAGGGAGGTTTAAACTAACATATCTATCGAATCTAACTCTTACGAGCAGGTACTTCAGATGCTTGGAGGCTGTTGCTCGTGTACCTGCTGGGAGTGGATGAATTTTCTGCGATTTGAATATCCTAGAGCAATGAAGTTATCAGGCTATCTAGTCATTGACATTTGCATGCAGTTGATCACATATTTCCAAAGAAGATATATATCTGTGCTCAAACTAGCAAATATTTTGAGGATGGTTGAAAAGTCTTTGGCAATGAAAGGTTTTGATTAGGACCTATTTCCATGGGTGTGATCGTGGAGAGTTGTTGGGGTAACAACACTTTACAGTTTTTCTTATTTGACTATCTCACTCTACTGTATGTGTTGAAGATAAGCTTATTCAATTTCCTGCACCTGCTGAACTTGTGCAATAAAGTGAAATGTTGATTTGAGCTAAGTTATTTGTGTCTGCTGTTGTGACAGAGCAGTGACCAGGTCTGTGTTAAGAGAAGGTGTGGGCAGTAGTACATCAGCATTAAAGCAGTCTGTTGAGAGCGCTAGTGATTTTGTCCCGTGGCTAATTATCTAATTCAAGTTGCATGGCGTCACGTGACAGTGCCAAGTAACACTTGTCAATATGGGCTTCAGTTATCTTAATTACTTATTGTTACCTCACTTGACCTGTCAATGTGTGAGATATAGTAAACTGTTCTCATCAAAGTGCTCAGTAATACCGAGTATTTGTTCGTACTTCGCAACAGCAGAGTCTAATTTAGGTAGTCCATTGTTATTGTGCCGTATAGATGGCTTCACGTTTCACTTGAATGATGAGCGGTTCTCGATAATGATTATCTGGCATGAAAATGATATGCTTGAATGTAGTGATGGCACTGGCCCGCACCTGTGGGCGGGGTAGCCGAGCATGTGGCCCAGGCACCTGCCGCTCCTGCACCACTGCTCCGTTGCAGGCACGATGATGGCCAGCGCGAGCGGCACCGTCACCCCTCAGGACTCGCCCTGCCACAGCCCCTCCCTGCTCAGCCCCTCAGAGTCGCTGGAGCGCCTCGACCTGGACGACGAGCTCGAGGACAGCGAGGAGCCGCCGGCCACCTCGGCCACCGCCGCCATACTCGGTGCCATCAACACCTCCGAGATGCGCGCCAGGTGCGAGCTTTATGCCTTCCTCTGCTGCCCTGTGTTAACTCTTAGCTACTCATTTCATCCACCTTTGCCATTTTTTATTCCATCTGTACACCACTGCCTGTCTCGTGGAGCTTTCATTATTAAATTCACTCTTCTCCCATTTCTGTTACTTGATATTAGTTTCTTGAATCGTTTTCGGTATTGCCATATTTTTAAGGATTTTTCCATCAGAGTATTCAAGAGATGACATGTTCTAACATGGAGAAAAAGATGTACCAAGGAATGTCATGAAAGTAGCAAAGCCCTCCCGCACCACTTATTCCGCTTTCGAGGCTGGAGTTGCAATACTCGAAGCAAGAAACCACACAACACTCGACTGCACGTAGCAGGATGCGATCACCACTCAGCTTGTTCCGCTGCCTATATAAAATTATATCCTTTGTCTATTGGTATTCTGAACGATGACTCGATCAAATTCAAACTTTTATGTAGTTCTTGGTTTTCTGATTAATTACCTTTATTTATTTTCTCATTTCTTGCTAATTTGCTGCTTATGAGTGCGTTTTGCGCTGTAGTGAATTCGTGTACAGAGTGGTTTATTTGTAAAGTTTTTTATTTCTCATTTGTTTAATGCCTCG
The DNA here is from genome assembly GCA_014220935.1 of Platorchestia sp. MABIK. Lineage (NCBI taxonomy): Eukaryota > Metazoa > Arthropoda > Malacostraca > Amphipoda > Talitridae > Platorchestia > Platorchestia sp. MABIK. The sequence continues at coordinate 105,906 of JACJUY010001685.1, read as the reverse complement.
TTTTAGCCGATGTGAACACCTGTACAGAGCAATTATCGCGTAAGTTATCCGCTATTTTTGTTTCGTTAAGCTGTACCTATGCTGATACTTTTTGCTTTATACATTTTTTGTTTGCTGAAATAAACTAATCTATTTTATTGTTGTGATTCACGATTTTTACTTCTTTAATTAAGCTCTCGGTAGTATTCCCCAGACCTATAGTATTCTATCCAACATCAACACATTGCGCGATCAGACAATCTCCACAGCGTATACTTTGCTATTTTCTGTTTATGTTCCGTTTTATTTTGTTTTCAAATTGTGATGTTATGCTGACCAACTGTTTCAAGTCTTTTTGTTATTGAACTCCAGTATATTTTTTGTAATTCGTTTAATCACGCACGTGTTATGTTTTTCCTTGTTTTTCAGTTCATGTTGGCCAAAAAGTTTGTTCATTTTTTGAATATCATCTTTCCGACGTTTTAAAGATCGTTTTATGTTCTTATTCTCTAAATCCTGTATTCGGTACAACGAGCATGTTACGTCAGTGTGCAATAAGCGTCCAAGAAGAGAAGTTCCGATACTTGAGCTTGCATTCGAGCCCATGAAATGGTGAACTGAGTAGAGCATTGCCGATATCTAATGCTTTTTTACTTCAGAAAGGAAAGAAAAGAACAGTTACTTACACAAATATTTGCCATGTGTACGGGTAGTTTCTGTTACTTTCCTTCCTGTGTTAAAGTATAAAGCATTAGATGTCAGTGGTGCTCTTTTTGATTCAGCATTTTATGGACTCGAATGCAATAAAAAAATGTTAGAACTTTTCTAATTGGAGGCTTACTCGTATTACACACTGACGTAAGCATGGTCGCTGTACCGAATACAGGATTTAGATAATTATAATATAAAAATAATCTTAAAGGGTCGGAAAGATGACATTCAAACAACGAACAACCTGTTTGGCCAGCCCAATGTTTGCTCACATGTGTTTGAGCTTGTCCACCGTTTGTGCCTTCGGTTATGTTTTTCTCGAACGATTAAAATGTTTGGTTTATCTGCTAGTTTTGGCTTGTATGTTCAAATGCCTGCCGTTTTCGTTTGTAGAGTCTAATTCATTTTTCTCTACCAGAAAAATCGCCATCTGTACGCCCGAGATGATGGCTAGGTAAGCCGCCCCTCTGTGGAGCTGTCAGGTTCCCTATAGTAGACTTCATTGTTTCTTGGTGTTTGTTTGTATTAACAGCTGTGAAGAATAGATTTAGGAATAGATAATTTCAACTGCTAAGTAGATACATATTGTGGAATAAATAGACCAATTAATAGTTATTAGATACTGGCGTGGAAAAAAATTATCTACCGCCTTACTCTATTTGAGAAATGGGAACGCTCTCCGCACATATATTTCCCTAGTACATAATCTTAATACTTGTATAAAAAATTTATCACTTTGCTTGAATCGCAATGCTAATATAAATTTAAAAGCGAAGGAAATGCTAATAAAACTAGTCATATTTTCTCAAATTGAGAAAAAACAAAATCGAAAACGTTTCGGAGTCCAGCTCCATCTTCAGTTCTGTAAAATACAATGAATTCAAAAAAGTGCAAAAAGTACAAACATTAC
>JACJUY010001685.1:77502-103583 GCA_014220935.1 Platorchestia sp. MABIK | reverse complement strand
TCCATTTCCATTGTAAATTTAATGGATGGGTGTTTCCCATTCAGATAATTCAGGAAAGATTCGGCATGTGAAGAGCTCTTAAAAAGTAAAAATGTATCATCGACATACCGGCTGTAAAAAACAGGCTTGAAACTTGTACTACAAGTATCTTTGTTTTGACAAAAGAGTGACATTGTTGAGACTTCTACCAGACTTCTAGCAGTTGGATGCGATTAGTTTTTTTTTCGCAGTAAACTCAATTGCTGAATATAGACTATAGTTGATGAATGAATTTTGCTAAATATTTTTTACGAATATGTAGTGCAGTACTTAAAATCGGCCCTAGCTTAGTTGTAAGTAGCCTAACAGTAAGCCTAATGCACTGTTAATTGTGTCTGTCACATTTTATGCTGAAGAATAGATAGTTTTTCCTGAAGATCATATTGAGAGTGAGTTGAAATGCAGTGAGAAGCAACAGCGCACAAAGCACACAATACATTACTGTTGAAAAATGACGGAGCTCAAAACTAGCCTCTGTGCAAAGCTAGACAATCTAATGTGAATCTAGACAAATTATGCTAAACTATACAATGTAATGCAACGTATTGCTAGACAATACAATGCAATGCAATTTAAATCTAGACAATGTAGAACAAGGTTTGTTTCTAGTGGACAAAAGGGGCTAGTAGGCAAAGCACTATAAGAGAAGACGCAAAAAAACGAGACCAAGCATGCAACAATGAATAAGCCAATGACGCGTGCAGGAGTTACCTGTACGGAGGCCTGGACTTCCTGCTGGGCCCTCGGGAGCTGGACCGTTGTCTGCCACAGCGCGCCATCACCATCTTCATCGCCACCTGGAACATGAACGGCAAGGTCTGTTGCCTCCAGTCTCATGTTTCCTCTAGTTCTCATTATGCCTCCAGTCTGTTGTCTCCTCTAGTTTTTATTATGCCTCCAGTCTGTTGTCTCCTCTAGTTTTTATTATGCCTCCAGTCTGTTGTCTCCTCTAGCTCTCATTATGCTTCAATTCAGTTGTCTCCTCTTCATAATACCTCAATTTGGGATTTTGTTATGACAAGAAGGGATAATTGTTGAGCTCTTTACCGTATGTTGAGATGTTTGTGCTGCGTGCTGCTTGTAGTGTGTGTTGTAAAGCTGGGAGGTGTGTGCACTTCACGTTAGATATCTCGTTCCTTTCCCCTGGATTGTTATACGTTTAAATAAGTGTGTTTTGTGTACTTCTCACATTTTGTGTACCTTATTCATATTTTGTGTATTTGAGGAAGTATAGTTGAAACAATAGTACCTACATTTCATGAGCAATTATGTGCGGTTTTAACTTTCTCCTTACTTCTCTGTGCTCGCTCAACTCATAGCAGACCCACTATTATGAGGGCACCGGCTGCTGAGATGCTTGTCAAATGAGTAGGCTTCTGTTCTTAGAATACCCTTTTATATGACAGCATCTATTCTTTGCCGAGGTAGAGAGTATATGGGAATATTATTAGCGAACGGCTATTTGTAATTATGAAATTAGGTTTCGATTCGCCCTTTCCCTCAAAGGAACACAACCATTGTATCTAGGGGAATTAGCACTCCCTGGGGGAATATGTGAGGACCTGAGCTGAGAATTAGGTAGGCCTTCTTTTTGTTGAGGAAAGTTTTTTTTCGTTATGTTAAGGACCATCTTTTTTCAGTTCATTGCTATCCTGTTTTTCAGCATCTTCTACTTTCTTCTTCTACTTTTATCTTGTTTCATGTACTTCTTTATCAACTTACTGTTTCTATGTCTCTTCTGCATAGATTCTGCATTCCTTTATCTCCCTACTAAATGGTGCCTTCATTCTTCTTCTCTTTGATACGCTCTTTTTTGTAGCAGTTACAGAGGCTTAAACTAATATAATCTAATCTAACATCCTTCCCCTCTTCCTCTCTTTGGAACACTTTCTTTAGCGGTTAGGGAGGCTTGAACGAACATTTAACCTAATCTTCTATTCGGCCTTTCTCTTATCACCATCACAACTCAACATTTAATATTACAATTGGTTTTAGTGACTTTATGTTTAGCCTCGAATTATGCTTCTTTGGATTAACTTTTTTCAAAACTGATGGCCGCGTCATGGAAATTTTGGGTGTGGCTCCTTAATCACTTTCAAAAAGTCTTATTTAATAACCTAGAGCGTTACTCTCGATTATTATTTTGTGGTGGCATGTGTACACCCAAATTAGTGCCATTTCAATATTTAGTCTCTCTGGTTTAACTAATTTGAGCATTATGATAAAAAGGAATAACAATTTAGCTAAAAATATCATGGTGAAAATGAACGTTTCAGATCATGAAAAGTCCATCTTTAGGGCTTCCTTGAAATGAGTTTCTGGAATCATCTTCGTTATTTTCAGATTTTTAGTATTTGTCTATTACTGTTTTCAAGAGTTGACATCTTCTAACATGCAAAAAAAACGTACTAAAGTAATGTTATGAATGTATTAACCGAAACGTTTGTTTGATCACGATATTTTCAGCTGCGTCGGTTTTACTTATCGCAAAAGTGCGATATCCTGGAAGTATAGAGCTATTTCATTTATGTGGGCATTAGCTCCATCTCTGTGAGAAATTAGCAGTGGCTGACGGCTGCCCCCTCATAGGAGCCCCCGACCATCCTGGACCACCTCCAGCTGGGGCAGGAGCTCGCAGAGGTGCCTGACATTTACGTCGTTGGCACGCAAGAGTCCGGCGTTGAACGCAGGGCCTGGGAGGTGAGAACTGCGCATCATCGATTCCTTCATTTCTGTACACATTCTCGTTTGAAGCTCATGCCAGCAGTGAGAGTGGTTTTTTGTACTGCTACTTGTAAGGTCTCGAGTGGGATCCTATGATACTAAGGAACTGAGTGATCGATTGTTCAAATTCTTTATGAAGACTGTTAACTGATCATATCGTGACAAGAGCTGTAGGCATAGATATTGTGAGTGGTGTGGCGGCGTGCAGGTGCGGCTGCAGGGCTGTGTGGGGCAGCAGCACGTCCTCCTCACCTCCACTGCGCTGGGCATCCTGCACCTCAACGTCTTCGTCAGGAGGGAACTCATCTGGTTCTTCTCCAGTGAGCTCTCGCCGCCCTACAGGCATCCTGTCCGTCTTAGATGTTCATGAATTTTATATTGAATTTTTGTATTTTTATCCGATGAGTTCATTCTCATGACAGTTTCCTTAGCGGTTAATTGGCTCTACTTTGTGATTTGTTAGCGATTAATTGGCTCTTTATCAGGACCCTTTCCACTGAACTATTAAACTATTTGTGGGGGATTTGAAATTACTTCCAGAGAGGTTAAGCAGCGCCAGGCATTTGAAAGTATTCAAGTTAGTGATTTTCGTATCACAACGTGGCTACTGAGAACAGAGTTCAACAACTTCTCATGAAATGTACTAGGAGTGTGAGTAGTGACACTCTCGGAGTGAATTCCCAGGGGGAAAATGTGAGGGCCCGTGCTGAGAGTTAGGTAGGCTTTCTTTTTGTTGAAATAAAATGTTGTTTGTTATGTTGAGGACCACTTTTTTTCGATTCACTGCTGTCCTGTTTTTCAGCACCTACTACTTCTTCAACTTTTATCTTGTTTCATGAACTTCTTTCTCAACTTACTGTTTCTATGCCCTTTCTGCATAAACTTCGCGTTCCCTTAACTCCATACTAAATGGTGCCTTCCTTCTTCCTCTCTTTGGATCGCATTTGTTGCGGATAGGGAGGCTTAAACTAACTAATAATCTAATAATCTAATCTCGGAGTGAATGTACTTACTATGAAAGCCGGAAAGTAGGTTTCATGAATAAGTTATCCGGGTTGGACTGCATACCTACAGACAGCACTGAAATTGTTTTATTTACATTGCCTCTGTTCACACTTTCTTAATGTTCTTATCCTAGGGCAAACGGATGCGGTATGTATTTCACCATGTACGATTGGATCCTTGGGTGGTGGGCTATTGTGTCCTAAAATTTAATGGGGCGACGGGCACTAGAACCCCCCTCCTCAAGGGGGGTGTAAGGGGACCAAAAATCATGATTTATTTCAGTTTGTTAGCAATGTTTCAAGGATTTTAATACTGTCTCTGGTTTTATTGTAGCGTGAAAACTCATTGACTTGTATTCATTTGAAGTATCAGATAAAATGACATAAATAACAAATGTTTCCCATTTTCTGAACAACTAAGACCAAAATCTAAAGAACGAATAGAACAAAATGTTTTTCTTATTAAAAACTGCACATAATGGCCTATTTCAGAAAAATCTGTCCACAAATAAAAAATTTGTCATTTTTCAAAAAATGAAAAATTTTTTTTTTTAAATAATTCATACATGCAATTTACAATTCATTGTTTAAGTATGAAATCATGCATGCATATTATTTGTAGATGAAAATACAATATCCTATTCACATTCCAGATGATAGTACAACATTCCAAGTAAAATTTGTTTTTTTCCTCTAATGAAAAAACCTCAATTTCAACATTCAAAAGAATGGAAGTCAGTGAGTTTTCATGCTAGGAAAAAGTAGATAGTTTTGAAATTCTCGAAATATTTCTAACAAACTAAAAGATCCCGATTTCCCAATTTGTCCATTTATTTTTTTTTATTACAGTTCAAAACAACAAATTTGGTATTTTTTGTTTGCGATCGAAAGTTGCATATCAAAAGAAAAGGAAATAGAACATTCTGATCTATTAGTTTGTTTGAAATGTTACAAGGATTTCAAAACTGTCCTTGAATTTGTTCTGGCATAAAAACTCAATGACTTCTATTCTTTTGAAATATCCCTAAAAATGAACTAGAAAATTAGTGTTTAAATTTTTTTCACAAAACTAAGGCCTAAATCGAAAAGTTACCAGAGTAAAATACGTTTTTTTTTGTGTCCAAATTTCGGAATAATCGTATCAAAAATTAAAAATCGTTGGGTTGTCCCTCTTATTTAACATTTTTCCGACTAAGCCTCTCTTGAATCAATGATGAAAATGAAATAATTGTGTATTAATATGTTTCCCTAGAAATTGTTTTATACCAAAGTATTCGAATACTAAAGAAATGCGTGTGTGTGAGCGCAGTGCCCGAGGAAGGTTACCACAGCCTGCGCCCGGGCACCTACTTCAAGACCAAGGGAGCGACCGCCATCGCCTTCCAGTTCTTTGGTGAGTGAAGTGAACGCCCGTCTCCTCATGTCAGGCTTCCTAATGTCTCATTACCTGGACACTACGCGTCAAATTTTTATGTTTATGATGCTTTCAATTATCAAATAATTATTTCCGAGCAAAACTCAGGACTTCTATCCTCATGCTTGATGAGCATCTCGATGCACAGGACCTGCCTTCAGCTGCCCAGGGAACAGCTGAGGGTTCTCAACTGAGGGAACAGCTCAGGGTTCTGTAAACTTTCGTTTCATTGTTACTGGGGATGCCTTCTTTTAGTTATCTTCTGAGAGTGGAGTTGAAGTCTTCCTTTTATTCATAACGAACATCTCTCCATGCTTATCTTCTTTCCTCTATTTCCTCTATCTTTTTTTCTCAAAACTGATCTGCACTGCACATGGATCGTCGTATATTGTTGCATTATAAAATAATCTTCAGGTGAAAAAATTATGTGACGTCACGCAATGATACGTGGATGCAACTGTAGCTCGGCATGTTAAGCGTATTGGTCGTCTGCAAACTTGGTGGCAGCTGAAATTATCGTTGCAGGTACGCGCTTCTTGTTCGTGAACTCTCATCTTTTCGCCCATGAGGAGAAGTGTGCGCAGCGCATCCAGAACATCAAGAACATTTCTCACGCCCTCGACCTGCCGCGCACCCTGCCTGTCAAGCACAAGCATAAAGGTGGGTGGGTGCCTCCTTAGCTACGTGTCCAGGTCTGCCTTCCTTGTAACACCGAGCAGATTGTCGTGTTGTTTGCTTATATCAGACTTAGACTGTAGTTACCTTATTGGTAACGAGCACACTAGTATCGTCATATTTGTACGATTTTACAATTTTAGAGTAGTTGATTCGTCCTCTCTCATCAACTTCTTCTTCAGTTCCATTTTGCATCAATTACTGCCTTCTTAGGCTAGTTTTTGTCCCACTAGTCAGTCAGATTGGTCGTTGTGCAGTTTTTTCTCATGACATTTCCGTTCTGGTGTCGACGTGTTCTCCTATTTTGTCTTGGCTTGTCTCATTTTTTTGCTTGCTGTCTTATTTGTTCAGTTTACCTAATGGAGCGCTCTGTGGTGTTCTTAACTGTCTCTTGATAGCGTGGGTGAGTGCCGCGTCTTCCATCAAGAACTTAACCTTCCGCCGTTACACTTGCCGCAAGATCAAATGATCTTGTTTTTCTGTTTTTGATGTGCAATTATTTTCTATAGTGTTCTCTTTACCAGGTATGATGCAGGTATCCGAAATGAGTTTTGTGTTTTGATGAAATCAAAATTGAGTTCTTTTTCCAATGGTGAAATCTGTTTCTCATAGAATTTCATGAATTTAGTTTGAAATCAAATCTAAGGACACGGGCTCAAACCCGGTTATTGAAGCCTTATAAATGATGACAATAGGGTGTTGCCGAGTAACTCTGTATCTGAAGTATTAAATTACAGAAAAGCACCCTCAGGAAGCAAAGAATAGACAATAAGTTTAGGTTAGTTAGGTTTGTGTATCCTGTGCTGTGGGGGCTGGTGCCCCCAGAGTGGAGACTGTTAGGTTTTAATCATAGACAGCCTTCAGGACTTCTGTCTTTTGTGTTCACTTTGCTTTTAGTTTTCATGTGTTCTTTGCTACTTTTCCTTTGTCGTTTCTTTCTCTTCTTTCCAACTCACTGTTTGTATGCGCAGGATATCCTGTGTAGGAACACGCCTTATGAATAGATTCCTCGTTTTCTCAAGTACATAATGAATGGTACCTCTCTTTCCTCTCTTGAAGATACATTTTATGCTTTTAAGGCTTAAAGTGACTCACGATTTAATCTAATTTCAAAATAAAAAGGGCAAAAATTTACAGATTATCTAAAAGCCAAAGCGTAACTTTTTCATGTCAAGCAGTATGTACTCACAATTTGGATCGCGCAAAATAACGAAGGCTTAAAGGAGCCTGTCAGAGATAGGGACAATAGTAGTAATACCAGATGAACAAGTTACAAATTTTGTGCAAAATATTAAATACGATCACCAGAAAAGTTCAAGAAAGCAAATGTATTTCTGTGTGTGACTGAGCCTGTTATTGGTTGTAGCTCAGTTCCAGCTCCCTCCACCTAATCCATGTCTAAACATGTGTTAGTATTATATTTCTTGTACACAGACGCGACAAAGCGTTTCGACTGCGTGTTCTGGCTGGGGGATCTGAACTTCCGACTGGTGGCCAACAGAGACCACGTCATGGAGAAGATTGCTGCCGGCGTGGACGTGGTCGGCACCGTAAAGCACTTACTGCAGTGGGACCAGCTCTCTTGTGCCAGGAAGAAGGGTGAGGGGCAGGGTGCTGTGAGCTACTACACGTGCAAGCGTTACTGCTCCCTTTTTTAAGGAAGAAACGTAATTAGTCTTGTTTCTCGCACCTATTTTGTTTGGAAATCGTTGCCGGCATGTGCTTTGAGTAGTGCAGTAGTTGCCGAGTTACGTTCACGTGGGGAAGATCGCCACGGCACATTAAAAATCGGTCAAGGCTGGCGTGTGGCAACGCTGATTCACACAGAATACTTGCGCTCAAAGCGATTACTTTGGTTTAGTGGGCGTTTTTGCATAACCGCTGCGCCATACAGGCGCCGTCAGTAATGTGACGGTTACTTGTCCCAATAACGAGGGCGATTTTTACTGTTTGTTTTTAAGTTTGAAGTTATCGGCGAGGTGCACAGTACGATATAATATTTATCCGTTATAATATTTTCATGAGAATAACATAACTGGACAGTGATAGGCATGAAGCTATTCTCTGAAACACTAAAATACCACATCATACAAGATAATATTTTTAAGTTTTCTTCGTTTCTTGAATAACATTACCATAGCTTCGAATGCTATTTTATGCATGTGTTGCAATGAACATGGTCTCTCTATGCTCAGAGAAAATGTAAAATAACCATATTGATTTTCCACTGTTGGTCACAATAAAACTGAATAATCCTATTCAAAAGCATGGATATTTTATTTTATTTCGCAAAGAAATCTGATAATTATTTTTTCAGATACATGAATATTTCATGCATTATGTTGAGGTGGTAGCAGTCTCTCCCCACTGCAGCTGCAGACACGTAACTTGCCTGGCTACGATTGGGCCATGTGGCTTCCGATTGTTCTGTGTGGGTGTCTTCTGCAGTGCGTGAGGAAAGACTTTTTGGAAACGGTAGTGAGTGACCTATGTTTTGTGTCTCATTTTATTACTTCAAAAATTTTCTTCGTGTCTGCTCTGTGCCCATATTCTATGTACGAATTTTTGTTTTGATTTAGGAGAAACCTTCATTGACTTTGAGGAAGGTGAAATCACATTCGCACCAACTTTCAAGTTCGACCCTGGCGCTGACAGCTACGACTCATCCAGCAAGCAGAGAGTGCCTTCGTACACTGACAGGATCCTCTTCAAGGTGGGAACTAAATTGTACCAGGGTCATCAAACGAGTGTATTGCTCTTAGTGTGTGAATGTTTCACTTTTTTCTTACTCTTCAACTTCTGATTAAATCTTAATACCCTTCAATTTTTTCTTAAATGGTTCTCTTTCTGTTTAACTTCTTCAGTGGCCTGTGTAATGTGTGTCTGATGACGTGAGACATAAGAAGCAACCTGACAATGCAGAGCGAATAACTGATCCATTTTACTTTCAGTCCAAATTCGAAATTTGTAGTTCTTTTTTATGAATGCTTAATTGCTTATTCACTTCCATAACTTCTAGATGTTGTGCAATTGCAATTCATTGGGGGAGAGTGTGATGTGCTGAAGTTTGAGAGCAACTATGTGGCATGCAACGCGTGGTGGTTGGGGACGCGCGTGACGGCCAACACGCCCAAATCCTGCGCATCACACGCCTGGTTCCCGCCTTGAAGTCTGATATTCTTGCATTTGGATGATGTAGAAATTTGGTGCTTAACAGCACATATTTATTGAAGTTATTGAAGTCAGAGCGCCGGATAGCTGGTAATGATGTATGTGTGTGTCATGCAGTCCCCACGGGCGTCCATCAGCTGCCTGGAGTACGACAGCAGCCCCATGTTCCGGACGTCGGACCACAAGCCTGTGTGGGGGCGGTACCGCTGCAACATACGCCCTGGCAAGGATGAGTGAGTTTCTTCCTTCTTTCCTTCCTTACTTTCTCATCACTCGGTGTTGCCATCAAGCCTGTGATTTAGTCCAAGTCGAGCCTTTCCTACCTGTCTTAGTCTTTGTTGAGTCTTTTCTGTCTTAGTGTAAGGTGGGCTTTTTTGTCTGACCTTCTTTTCCCTTTGCTAAACGTTCCTAATAAACTTTGTTAGTCTCAAATTTTCATTACATGGCCTCAGCAAGGTGACATGAGATTCTCATTTCTTCGTTGCTCCCGGTGTTCAAGTGATCATGAAATGTTCCCATTTTTTACAGTTACTGTAAGTCTTTATATAGGTTTTAGTTCAAATTTGTATCGTTTTCTGTCAACTGCTGCAATACCCTCCAAAAATTGACGTCAAGTTCAAGTGTACGCGTCGTGACTCGGCCCCTCATTTATACGTTGCTGTTAAATAGTTCTGTGGTGTTCGTGTGCATTTATTTTAGCAAACGAAATTAGTAATGTCACTTGTTCTTGCTAGGAAGTGTTCATGTTGATTTTTTTTAGTTCAAAGTGGTACGTAATTTGTGTCCGCGTAATATCCGTGCTGATCTTGGAGACTGTGGGTTAAAGTCTAGATGATTTTCTTCATCTATAACTTTTATTCTTTGGCCAACAGCAGCTTTAGTACATTTCATTGATCAAGTTCGTTTCCCACGTGTTCTATGAAGTTCACTGCCGAGTGACAGCATCTTCTTCATGTAGTGTTGATGACAAGCTGATGGCAGTGCTAGTGTTATTACTGTGGTCGTATTGCTGTAATATGAGTAGAAAAAATAATAGTGTAGGAATTAAAGTGTTTCTTGCTGTTTTCACTAAATTGTTAATTTAAAAATAAATTTCATGTTCACGCTTCTGATTTTGTTTTTGTGTGTTAATCAATCAATCAAAATCTCGTATTTCTTTGATGCGCTTGCCAGCCGTACTAGTACCTACTTGACCCCATCGCAATTGATCTTCAAGAACTAATCTGCGGATAACATTTGCATCGTGTTTAGTGATGTACCGATACCATTTTTTTGGCCGATACCGATACCCATTTTTTTGCCGATACCGATACTCCGATACTTGGAAATACCGATACTTTGACCGATACCGATACTTTTACAATTATATTAAAATAGAACCATTTTAAGCCCTACATGGATGTTATAATAAAATTATTCACTAATGTAACTAATTATATAACAATATTGACAATAAAGTTTTTGATTATGAAAAATAAAACTGCTCTTGCTCTGTTAACTATATTGTTCAAAAAAAACGAAATGAAATCCATTCGATAGATAAGTGTTTCTAATCGTATCGCAACGTAATGTAGACTAGCTCTAATAGCAACTGGTTCCAAAAGTGGACCAAAACAATCGAACGAGGTTTGGACGAAACTTCGACTAGGTTTGGACGAAACTTCGACTAGGTTTGGACGAAACTTCGACTAGGTTTGGACGAAACTTCGACTAGGTTTGGACGAAACTTCGACTAGGTTTGGACGAAACTTCAACTAGGCTTGGACGAAATTTCAACAAGTTAATGAGTAACCACGAGTCAACAAATAGATGCTAGAAAGCAATTGAAAATGACTAAATTTAATATAATGGTAAAATCGCAATGTAAAGTGCTAGATTTTGCATTTAAATGCCATTTTTTCTGTTAGGTGATAGATTCGTACTTTAATGCTAAGTTGGTAACACTGCAGTCCAGTGTCATAGTTTGATTCGTTTCCCAAACAAACAAACATCGGCATCTACGGATGCTTTATTCCAATTCAAGCGTGATACATATCACCTTGTACATTGGTTTTTCAAATGTCTTATAACTAACACCAGGACGTCATGACGCTCTTCCCCGGTCAAGACCGGTGCCCATTTCAGACACCTGGGTAGAGTGGGGTATTGTGCTTAGAATTTTTTATCCTATACCCAACGGAGAAAATCGCCACCAGCGCCGGGACTCGAACCCTCGTTGCCCTCACGGAGGCAGGTCCTAAAGCCACACGGCTATGACGAGCACAAAGTTTTTCGGTTGCGTCATCTTTCCGCTCTATTGTTGTGTGATACCATAATAAGCATGTATGAACAAATAAGTATTCACTGTTTAGCAATCTTTATTTACCAACTGAGGTTATTATCCAACTAATTTAATTATAAATGATATTTTTCCCCATTTACAGGCGTAAAATAGTAATATAATGTAGCATTCGGTTTCAGAAATAGCAGCGTGAATACAAGCAGTATATGTATGTACTAGCACACAATGTTCAAAAGCAAACACGGCTCTTTTCGGTTTGGGGGCCTTTCGAATTTTTTTTTTTCGCCAAAGTATGTATTTTGGTGTGAAAAACACGAAAATGATAACCATTTTGTGATGAAATTATTTATTAAGCTCATATCCATTAATATTTTATGAAAAAGTTGCCGTTTCTCGGTCCGTTTTCACCACGCAAACTCACTCAGACAAGAATCTATCATTTTGTCGGTGAGTGCCTTCATGGCGTTTTTTTCATTTTTAGACTATGCCATACACTCTCAATCATTTGAGTGTGTGCACCTGTAGCAGGGTCCACGAAGTTTTCACCATGATTAACAGTGAGGTGTTTGAAATTATACCCTTGGTTAGGTTAGGAACACTTAAATGAATAATTTCTCCACAAAATGTTTATCATTTTCGTGTTTTTCACACCAAAATACACACTCTGGCAAAAAGAAAACATTAAAATTCTATAGGCCGAAACCGAACCGAAACCGAAAAGATCAGCAAACACGCAATGAACTATAAGATTGTTCGTGAATTTTTCAAACGTCTTAAAATAGTTGAAAAATGCAAGATTCGTAATGTACAGCGATTTACATACTAAATTAAAATTAAATTATTAGCTTCGCAATATTTGACGATTTTCAAGCTAAATTAAAATAGAGTTTTCAGCTACTTCTGCATTAAATTTACAAAAACTTTAAAATGCACCTTCAACTTTATTTAATTTTTATGATTTTTGTTAGCCTGCCATATACTTTGAGAAATGGAAATTGGGTCAAACTATATAGGTTTTAGTTGTAAAAGTATAATAATTTTATGTCGCTACTGTGTTTAACCACTCATGGAACATAGCTCTCACGTACTGACCGTACGTGACTCATCGTGAATTTAAAGTAAAAAATTCAGTTAGCAGGCCTGATTAAACGCCGTAATTCAACAGTTAGCCAACTAATTTACTATAATAGGTATGAATAGGCTCTTTACTTGATTATACTTCTACTTTCATGATTTATGACTTTCATTTTTATGATAAAATATGCATTATGGGAAAGTATCGGTAAAGTATCGGCCGAATTTTGCCGATACCGATACCAGCAAAATGACCGATACTTGCCGATACCGATACATCGGTACATCACTAATCGTGTTGCACTTTTCTTTCAGCATTTTTGAGAGCGTGTATCAAGGAAAACTCGTAGCGCATATTTTGATTTCATTGTCTTGACAAACTCTGGTGTTTTTGACAGCGTGCCGCTGAACGCGGGCCAGTTCAACAGGGAGGTGTACGTGGACGCACTCAAGAGGCGCCGCAAGATACAGCAGCAGCTCATGCGGGGGGGAGAGGAGCCAGAGGGCGGCTGCTCACTGCAGTAGCGCAGCCCGCACCACACGCGGCGTGTCGCTCCGTGCAGTGGGGACTCCATTGCTGTGTTGTGCGGTGCGAGCTGCTGCTCCATTTCTCCGCACCATCTGTTCTTGAGTCTAGTCTGTCCGACTTGGGTCATTACCTCGTTATGTACCCTTTGTGTTCAGTTTCAGGTGCAAAGATGACGTTCATTATGGAGGGAGTTCTTTCGGGTATCTGTACTACTGATGTCCAGATCGTTATTTTTGCCCAGTGTTTTAATTCACGGTATCCTTAATATGTTTTCATGCCCTACATATCATATCTTGATGGGCATTCCTAATAAATCGTTGTCGACGTTTGAAGCATTCAGTGTTCTTGGCCAGTGTTGCCAGCATTTCCCCTTGTTCCTTGCACGATATCTGTGGCATTATTGATAGTGTTTCGCATGTGTCCAAGTTCTTTTCGTGTGCATTTGCTCCCAACTATTATTATGAGACGAGATACAAATCTTTCTGTATGGTTGTTGACTTGAAATGAGCAGAGGTACAAACCAGCGGCCGGCTGGGAAGACAGACCCGCCATAATAGTCAGATATTTCGAGTACGGTGACTTGTATCACTGCATTAGTTGACATCAATGGGGGCGTCCTTATTCTATTGCTTACGTGCCATGGCGCTCATTTAGTCTCACCAGCATGTGCTCTGTATTCAGGGGAGTAATATCTCGCTGATATTGTTTCTCTTGCGTTCACGGCGGTTAGCTGCCTGCAATTTATTGTGCTTTGCGTCCTCGGTTCATCGAGCTGGTCGAGCTTCTTCTGCGGTTGTGTTCATTGCAACTCAGTGAGACCAACGTACAAAGAAAGAATGTCTCTGTCCCTCGTGAAATCGGATTTTTTCCTTTTTTGTTTTGAGATTAGAAAGCTGTATGTTCTAACGCTGAAAAAAAGCAGTTGTACATGGATAGTGCAACAGAGTATTTTACGAACAAATTTAGTAATACAATCAAAGTTGAAGTTTTTAATTTACATAGCTGATCATTTTCTCTTATGATTCTTTAAAAGCATTGAATTTCTTCTAAATTATTTCATTATGCAGTTTTGCAAGGTGATGGTGTTTACTGGTGATATCACAATTTTTCTTGTCATTATTGCTAAGAATGTTAGGACCTTAACTTCCCGATCTGACTCAACGTTATTGAAGCATGCTATTTTTAGGTGTTGGGATGTGCTGTGTGGAGCTGCATCCATGACAAGCTAAGTTAAGGAGTTGCTTGTCTTTAATTTTCCTTGTTAGCCTTATTCTGCTGCAATATATTATTAGCTTTCGCCGAACTACGACTGTGTTCTTTAGAATAACATGTACTACCGGGGACTGAGTTTGTGTAGTGACGAGACTGATGCGCTGATCCCCTCTGTTGTTTACGTTCTAGATTTGCTCACAGATCTTATTGCAGCGCTGCACTTTTGGTTGTGATTGAGCGTGCAGACCGAAGTGTGCCATGTCGCTCGTATCTTGCCAGTTGTCATGAAACTTTTCTATCAGTTTTTGTTGTGTTGAAAGTACATTTATTGTCAGTTTCAGTACATAAGAAAGAGAATCTTGAGATTTCACCTTCATTTGCACTGTCGGACCTTGTTTTGTATCTCGCCTGTTGCTCAAAGACGTTCGTTCAGGAATGTATTGCGGTTGTTACAACCTTGCTGCATTAGTCATATTTAATTCCCGTCTAAATGTTAGCCTGCAGGTGTAAGGACAAAAAAGAGAATGACATTACGGTGTCATTCAAAGGAAAGCATGTGATGAAGGCCATTTTATTTTTAAGGACGAATTAGGCCGGGTTGGAACTGATGATCAAAATATTCAATTGTCTTGTATAGAATAGGTCCAATTTTTTTTGCCAGCTTTTCCTAAATCGAAAAATTGTTGTTTTATAACAATGAAGCATCATCAATTGCTGAATATAGGCGTAGTATATTCATTCTATTGGGTATCAATATCGACCTAGTGTTGTTCAATATATGACTGAATATAAAAATTATCATTGTTGAGAAATTTCTAATTCTATGCATGACCCTCATTGATATGGAATTCTATTTTACCTGCAACTCGTGTATTCAACGTGAAGCTAATTATTATTCCTACGTATAAAACGTTACGTTACTCGTACATGAAATAATGCGATCTCGATGCGATCATCATTTCTGGCTGGCTTTGGTTCTTTTGAGCGAGCTTTGTAGTCCACACTGCTCTGACCACGCGCCCTTAGCCTGCTGTTGTACTCTGAAGGTAGCCTCTCCACAGCTGCGTTGAGGCTCATCAGACACGACCGCTTTTCAGGGCCTCCACACTAGACATGTTCAAATGTTATCATGAACTAATGCACGCTCTTTTTTTTTACGCATTGCAGTTCGGCTTCTACTGGATTTGTAGTATGAAAGTAATCAACTTTTGATGTTTAATCTTGTACTCCTGCTAGTTTCATTTTGTTTTACTTATTCCGCTGTAAATAATTCTGAAGCAAACTAATTCATCAAAAAACATAGTAATAAATTTACTGTTACTTATCAATGATACTCAGGCTTAACAATACTTGAACATATGGTTATTAAATAAGAATTTTGTTGAAAGTTTGACTACGAAACGTTTTTGTTTTTTGTTAGAGATAATATCTCAAGCCGGGTATTTTGCTTTATTACGTAGGTTGTTGTTCAGCTTGATCTCTCAGCACCAAAGGCATGTAGCAAGATACTTAAATATTGAGCGTCTAGGTACCTACATACGGTTCTAGAGGAGGTGTTCCTCAGCTGAGAATCATAACATAACCTAGTCAGTGGAGAGGTGTAGTCTCAACGAAGTCCTTCTCTTTTTCCAAATTGCCTATTGGCGTCAGCTGGTAATTTCAAAGTACTCCCGTAATCGAGGGCAGGAATACTTATTTTGATTAGACTTAGATGGATGCAATTGTTGCAGAGTAAGCATGTAAGTATAATAAATTATAGGCTTGTTGTTAATGTTGTACTGGATGATGATAGTTAATTAGTGAAATGTTGGTGATTCTCTTGATCATTGGTTGTTTCTGGAGAATGTTCAGCTCAGTAATTCAAGTGCCTCCGCTTGCTGCCTTTGCATCCCATTGTTGCTTGACTCTTGTTGACGGACGACAAAATAGATTGGGTAGGGGGAAAAAGTCGCTATTCCGCGTGATTTTTTGTTTGGAACATATGCAAATTTTGTCTTCATAAGATAAACCGTGCTTTATTCTTTGGTGGTTGCTGAGAAAAACCACGAGGGTGTTAGAAATTACACAGTCCCTCTTGGCGTTCATTTCTTTAATAAAATTCTCGTCTTACAGGTTCAGTGTTTCAAAAATTACAATTAGGCGCTCTTAATTTTTGTGTTTTTTGTTTCAATTTCAAATTCCATGGGTGTATCAAACTGTGAATATTTATTCATTTTTAATTTCAGCGTGTAAGTCAAAGCGCGGCAATTGCTTGGTCTTACTATGACGTCGAATGAAAAACTGCCAGTAGTAGCTAGGCGCGTGCAGCTGCAGTGAACGAGAGAAATGCAAACATCTTTGCCATTTGTTGTGTTGTTCCTCTTTTTGAGAAAGCTTGTAATATCTGTTCTTTCCTCCCTTATGAAGAGCTCTGAAGAGAAGTGACTGCATATCTGTCGGGTTTGGCAATCTTGAGCAGAGAAGTCGCTGTCGGAGCCTCTCCTAATTGGCGCATTTGAATGGTGTCAGTGCCTGAAGGCGTGGCACGCCCGAAGGTTCTCAGATCAGCGGGCAGTACTAGCCGTCTAAGTATATGGTGTTGTGGGCAATGACATGCGTACCTTGCTATTTCGTTAATTTTCTCCAGCAGTCACTTTCTCTCTTATATCTGTTTGTCTGTGTGAGGTGACTTCTATTGAGCGCTCTTTCTTTATGAGAGCTCTTTCATTGTGTTTCGTGGATTAGACACTGTTGCCGTACATCTGGAGATGAAAAACAGGCAGGTGCTATACCACGCGTTGTAGGATCTTGAAGCAGTTGTGCTGCACCATGAGGTTTGCCCACTCCAGTTATTGTTGTTTGAGTTGCGAGCTCTTTCGTATTAAGCATGTCTCGCCAAGTTTGTGACTCCACGAGATGTGTTCACTCGCACCACCTCATGAAAAGGAGTCAATTTTGCTATTTTGATGTACACATTGTGTTCTCATCTTCAGTTTCGATATTTGGCATCGTTTCTATGTTTCGCTGCATAGTTGTATTAAAAACGTTCAATTCTCTTGAGAAATTGTTGGTGCTTAAGCGACTTTCCTTATTAGGTCCAGTCTCTATCGCTGATGCGATAGAGACTCCACTCAGATGTATGGGGAAGTTGTTTCGTTCACTTGAATATATAGAAAGTTGTTTCGTCCATGTCCCTGAACATGAATGATGGTTTACGTGCTTATAATTTAATACGCAGATTATAATTAGAAATGGTAGAATAAAATTGATGCTTTTAGGAAACTTTTACGTTTGGAAGATTTGATACGCTCTTCTTGGTGCCCCCCTCAGGGGGATATCTATTGGAATTAGCGTTCCCAGGGATAAAATTGTGAGGGCTCGAGCTGAGAGTTAGGTAAGTCTTCTTTTTGTTGAAAGAAAATATTATTTTGTTTAGGACCATCTTTTATCGGTTCACTGATGTCCTGTTTTTAGCACCTACTACTTTCTTTCTCAACTTTGATCTTGTTTCACAAACTTCTTTCTCAACTTACTGTTTCTATGCCCTTTCTGCATAGATTCTGCGTTCCCTTAACTCCATACTAAATGGTACTTTCCTTCTTCCTCTCTTTAGATTGCATTTGTTGCGAATGGGGAGACTTAGACCAACTAATAATCTAAACTAATCTTCTTGATTGCATTGACGGCTGTTGCTTCTTGTATAGCGTTAGTATTTTACCGAAGGCAAAACAATGGTTATATTGGTCGATTTTGGGACATCCTCACAATTTGAGGTGGTGAACATTTCGGACTAAGGAGGGCACTACAGGTCCTGCATTACTCGTGTTTCCTGCGATGTACCCCACATACTGGAGAATAAGGCTAATTATGATGTCGAGTTGTTGGAAGTTCCGTCACATGAGCGGTACGTGCTAGAAGCTGTACCACGGTATGTGCTCGTACCCGTACCTGTAGAATGAAATCGTATAATAGTAGCACTTAATGCTGATGACGAACTCGTATAATGGTAGCACTTAATGCTGATGTAATGCCCTATGGTTAGTGGACAATTACCCTTTCTTGAATTCCTTGTTGTTATTTCTGCTACTCATAAGCTTCAAGTGTGTGACTTAATTACCTCATTTTTAGCGTTAATTGTTGTGTCTCAGAAAATCGTATGGAGAATAATCTCAGTTTCAGGTCTGAGCCTGTCAGCATAGTCGTAGTTGTATTATTTTTCGGTACTTTGTGTCTTTGTCCTGATAATGTTCATTTTATCATTTATATAAATGAGATGTAGTTTTAGTTATATCGATGGTTACTTCACAACGACTGAACCCAAGTTTACTTTACTCTCATGTTCAGATGAGACGCTCAAAGTTATTTTTGTGTTCCTTTACTCTGCGGTTTTTTGTGCAGTAATATTTTTGCTTCCGAGTGCCTGATCGTTCACATTTGTTAGCCGTTCCAAATGCTGCGTCCTGCCGTTGATGTCTCAGTTTTTGCCGCTTAATGCAGACAGTTTTGAATGTATTTTAAGTCTTTTTGTGCTCAATTAATTTGCTAGTTACAAGCTATTTTTTCGTGCTTGCATATCTGCATATTTTGTTAATTTAAGTTAATGTTTTCATTTTGAATTCTTTAGGGCAAGTGCCCCAAGGTAAAGGTTTAGGTAGGCTTTCCTTTTGTTCAAATGGAAAAGGTTCTTGTTTTTTTTTTGTGGACCATCTTTTTTTGTCCTTTTTCTTCTTTCTTCATGTTTTCCTTTCTTCTTTAACTTTTACCCTTCAGGGGGATACAACTATTGTATCTATGGTAATTAGCGCTTCCAGGGGGAGAATGTGTGAGGGCCTGAGCTGAGAGTTAGCCTTCTTGTTGTTGAAATGAAAATTTTTGTAATGTTAAGGACCATCTTTTTTTTGGTTTACTGCCTTCATGTTTTTTAGCACCTACTACTTTCTTCTTCAACTTTGATCTTGTTTCATGAACTTCTTTCTCAACTTACTGTTTCTATGCCCTTTCTGCAGAGATTCCGCGTTCCCTTACCTCCATACTTAATGGTGCCTTCGTTCTTCCTCTCTTTTGATCGCCTTTTTGTCAGATAGGGAGGCTTAAACTAACTAATAATCTATAATCTAATCTTCAACTTTTACTTTGTCTTGTTGACTCTTTTCAATCTCACTGCTGTATTTCTATGCGCAGGGTGAGGGATACACCTTGTGTATAGATTTCCCATTTCCGTAATTTCAAATTAGATTGTTCTACCTCCTTCGTCTATTGGGAGCACACTTTTTGCAATTTGGAAGGCTTAAAATTACTCATAATGTAATCTAACTTCAGGCAGGTGCGCCCTTGCTCAATTCAATATTCTATTTAATTTGATTTCAATTAGATCCAATTTTGGTATTTAACTTCCATTTATCTAAGTTACTTCCATTCAGACCCGAACTCTCAGATTTACACGCACAGGAATAATATTCTAGAGATCTGCGTCGGATGTTGCCCTCGTGCGCCGACCACGCTCATCTTGTCTATTTTTGTCTTCATTACTAAGTGTTACTCTTCATGGTCAGGTCTGGTGACAGTAGGAAGAGAAACAGAAAGTTTCTCTTCCCACGAAATGCTTTATTTTTACTACCGAATTTCATCTGAGAGCATCAATCAAAACCTCTCACTTGAATGTATATCTCTCTGTATTCCGTGCTAAATTTATATGTCTGATGGGATTACTGCTGTCTGTGGTTTTTAATACTGCAAAAGGGATCCTGCCTGAAACTAAAGGAAGAGTTGGCTTTGTGAGAGGTAACCTCATCCAGCTGTCTTTGTTGCTGATCTTGAGGAAAGCTAGAATTATGCTGACATGAGCCTTTTAAACTCCCTGTGGCTCCGTATTGTGTTTCTTTTTAAGTTACTTTAGTGTAATCTGTAAACGTCGTTAGATAAGGTATTTGAACTCCCGGCGCGAAATGCCCCAGGTCAGCGAAGCGCTAGTAATCTATTTGACTTAAACTGAGGAGAACTCGTCTGCAGAATTGCCCCTTCATTGCGTGGTGCGTCACGTGCCGCGTGCGATGTGACGCCTCGTAGAGGTGTGCGAGAGCGCCTCCAGTCAGCTAGTTTTAGTGTCGTGTGTGTCGCAATTGTTTAGCATTGTCGTATTATGAGCACGAAATATTCATTCATCATCATGCCTGTCTTTGTTCTTTTGGTATCTGCTTATACAGATTTTGCTGTACGAGGATCTTACTAAGCATGTTATACTAGCTTAGCATTGGAGAACAGTAACTTTCTTCGTTCGTTGTTTGTGTTTCTTAAACTTCATATTAATGTAATAAGATTTTACTCACAGAGATAATTAATGTGAGGGCCCGAGCTAAAGGTTAGGTAGGCTTTCTTTGTGTTAAAATAACAGGTTTTTGTTTTNCTTCCTCTCTTTGGATCTCATTTGTTGAGGATAGGGAGGCTTAAACTAACTAATAATCTAATAATCTAATCACAGAGATAATGATAATTATTACTGATGCAGGCCGCCAAACTATGGGCTCTACTTTAGAGCTTGTGTAGTTCTGATAAATATATATATAATTTTATGTTCAGCGAACTAGTCATGATAAGAGCAATATTCATAATTACTCTCTCATACATACCATATAAAGCGCGATTTATAATTTTTGATGAATTCTTGCCAAGTAGAACTTTGGTTTGTCAAAATTATCTTCTGTTCTACTTCTGTTTTATGTTGTATGTTTTTTCGAGCTTTAATCTTTTGAAAGTTTGATGGTACAACATACTTTGGTAGTTTGCAGAGGTGATCACAAAATAGTCTCATCCATTCATGCTATTCACCATAGCCTCCTTCGGTGAAACGCTGAAGGTTGTGGCTCCTTTGTGCACACGTGGAGCAGCGGCGCTGCTGTGAAGATGCGTAAGATTCTTCAGTTCCTTCTTTCGTGTGTACATTTTCAGGTGTTGGCTTCCCACAGTGCTCTGCTCACCTAAACAACAGCGTTATTTTACAGGAGGCTGTTGGGTTGATTTTGTGTTTAGAAATCCGTGACATTTTGATTATTTTTTCGCCAACACTTCAAAATGTGAATGCTTTTAGCTCCGGTTCCCCAGTTTTTCCAAAATCGTGAAAACAATGACTTCTGTAGAACATGGTCTCTCCTCACGGCATTCCTCTCGTGAGGGTGTGCTCTCCATCGTAGCTTTGGGAGTCTTCGCTCTCCAGAGGATGTGCAGCGTTTCTGATGACCTACATGCAGTGTCGCGTGCGAATAGTGTCTGCCCTCGTCAGCGCCCGTGGGAAAATGTTTAGCTACTTTCAGTGTTAATTCTTGCTACTCACCCCAGCATTGTTGGAGGGAGTCCGTCAAGTACAACTTGGTTATGAAGTTGATGTTTTTCTCTCGGTATTGTTTTTATTCTTTTTTAGGAGGCTAATATTCCTTGGCTTGAAATACTTTGTGCCATTCCTATGTATTTTCTGTTGGGATGGTGTGCTCAAACTTAATTTCCGAATTCAATAGAAGAGACAAGAGCCAAACTGGCTTCATTTAATTCATTGTCCTCATGTTGGTGGATTATTGACGAGTCTTATGATCACCATTTATTTTTATTTCTTTTGCCATTTATTTCGCTCTGGAAGAGCCAACCTGGCAAATTCCACTACGAACCTTCTGTCCAAGACCTCCATATTCAAAGATAGAGTCGATGACAATAACCTCACTGAGGCATATTTTTCGAGATCAGCTGCTCAGTGACCATAAAGGAACTTTTCAAATCTTCACTGATGGCTCTGAGACGGGTGGCGCAGTGGGCTGTGCTGCAGTTTCGGATGACTAAGTAGTAGAGGAAAAACTGCTGCCTGAAACGTCAATTTACACTGCGGAGCTGATCACCATACGTGCCGCACTTTGCATGATTGAAGAGCGGCCTGCTTCGGGTTCATTGGTTGTTTTCTCCGATACTAAAGCCGCTCTCCAGTCACTTAGGTCCTACAACTCCACACATCCAATTATTTTTGGATTAATGTCAAACCTTTGCAATTTGCAGGCTCCCCAAAACTTGTATCTATATGCTAGGTACGTCGCCGTGTTTATGTACGTAGCAACGACGAGGCAGACGAATCAGCGCGAAGTGCTGCAACCACTGCTGCTGATCCAACAAATACCAGAGTACCCGCTCGAGATTACTACCCTACAATTAAAGCTGCATTAACTCAACTTTGGCGGCGGAAGTGGGAAAACATCCAAGACAAGTTGCACAATATTATGAACAGCGTCTGAGCCTGGCCTTCTTCAGCATGCCGGAACCGCCGCTTAGAAGTCCTATGTCGATTGAGGATTGGTCACACCCGCCTCACCCATCGCCATTTATTGGAGCATCGCCCGGCCCCTCTATGCGATCGCTGCTTGGTTCCGCTGTCGGTGCAGCATGTCTTGGCTGAGTGTCTTCATTTTTCCAATGTTCGTTCCCGTTATTACTCCGGTTTACATCAATGTAAGGGCTCGAGCTGAGAGTTAGGTAGGCCTTCTTTTTGTAGAAATTAATATGTTTTTGTTATGTTAAGAATCATCTTTTTCGGTTCACTGCTGTCCTTTTTCTTCAATACCTACTACTTTCTCCTTCAACTTTGATCTTGTTTCATGAACTTCTTTCTCATCTTACTGTTTCTATGCCCTTTCTGCATAGATTCCGCGTTTCCTTAACTCCATACTAAATGGTGCCTTCTTCCTTCCTCTCTTTGGATCGCCTTTGTTGCGGATAGGGAGGCTAAAACTAACTAATAATTTAATCTCCGGCTTACAGGGCGCTGACTCTGATTTT
This sequence comes from Platorchestia sp. MABIK, assembly GCA_014220935.1. NCBI lineage: Eukaryota > Metazoa > Arthropoda > Malacostraca > Amphipoda > Talitridae > Platorchestia > Platorchestia sp. MABIK. Next base: position 80,673 of record JACJUY010001685.1, on the reverse strand, counting down.
GTCTTATCTAATATTTTGAGAGAACGTACTCGTGAGGTTTTTGATCATGAGCGACTTATTAGCTATCTCTCTGACTCGTCTCTTGTGAACAAATTTTAGTACCTCTGTACACTGAGAACTTCGAAATTGTGTCATGAAAGTTTTGTAAATCCATTTCTAAATGGTCCTGCTATATTTGTGTTATTTGATTAATTTTTATCGTATAAGCTAAGACCTCCGATGCGAAATAGGATTTGAACCTAAAGCGCTAGTAACCGACTTGCAAACTTCTACTACTCATTCATTTCGAGAGGGAATTTTCTGCTCAAAGTGCTGATTTTTGACCAGGCGGGTTTCTCTGATATTACAATATTTATGATAGCTCTTTGTGTGTTTTATTGATTCATACTCAACATGATGCTTGTTTTGCTTAATTTTGCTGTGCACTGTTTTTTTCCAGTTACCATGATGCCTATTATTGGAAACGAAAGCTTCTTTTGAACAACGAAAGTAAAAAGTTGTTTTTCTTCATTATGAAATAATAGATTCATCAGTTCCTTCCTGAAATTACATCGTACTGGAACTCTATATCCTAGTTAATGAGAAACTAAAAATAGTAGTAGTGAACCCCTGTGCGGTTTGATTTTAAATTCCCCTTTTAAGTGTACTGCCACTTCCCTCTATTACTAGTTACCCGTCATGTAATATTACTGTGCCCCTAGTTCAAATTGCCCTGTAGTTTCGTTATCCCAATTTTTCTGTGCCAAAGAATTTTACTGCCAATAAATTTCTCACTCGAATCAAGGAGCGGATTTTGGAGGAGCTCCGCTGTAAATTACTTTACGAGAGATGTCTTGCATGACTTTCGAACTCGTTGCATATTGGTCGCTTCTTTTTATATATCGTTTGCCATAAATTGGAAGCAACATTCGATAGTATTGTATGTTTGTAAAATCTCGTAAATGTTTTTGCGATCTTGATCTTTCAATGTGAAGGCCATAAAACCTTGCATGTATGTGTTTAAAACCACTATCGACTTATTTTGATTCTGAGTGCATCAATTAATTGTTGTACCGAAAGCCAAACTTTGGCTCAAGTGAGAGAAGACGTTAGGCAAACAATGCTCAAAAGTTGAATCAGTTACAATGTGTATTATCGCTAATGAATCTCATCTGCGTCAATTTCAATTTTGTGAATCTCGCTCCTGTACTGAATACTACATCCCCTATTGGTTTTTATTTTGTTTTTCTTCAGTCACTAGCAGCTTTAGTGAGCTTTGAATTTGATTTTATTTAAATATACCTTTAATTGTTCCTGTAGCTTTAATTTTCCTGAGCTTTCTGCATGAACGTAGTAGATTGTTGGATACCATTCTAACCTGCACAAATTACGACTAAATAATAATTGACATTGTTACGTTTCATTCGCTAGCCATGTAGACGCACTTGCATATTTCTACTTAAAGGGACTGATTCACTTTTTTGGTTTGAACATGTGCAAAAAGGCTTCGTTGTGCTTCACTTTAAATTTCATGCTCCAAGACAAAATTTGTCCAGGGAAATCGATCGTCGAATTTGCGAAGTTACTGGTCGGGCTGCGCTGGAGAGCTGCCTTAATGGCTAGGAAGCACGCCAGAGCTTTCTTCGCTTTGAAGATCAAAGATAATTTTGATATTGAAAGTGACCATAAAATTTTTGTGCTTGAATATTAATGTAGTGGCAAAGAGTCAATGCAGAAGGTCACTTGTGTGAAAGACAACTAGCGTATAAAAGTGACAAACTGCGAAAAATTTAGGAATGAATTGAGCAGATGTAACTGGAACAGACGCGAAAATGTTAATGACCTAAACGGTGAGATTGCAAGAACCTTGTCTGATGTGGCAGAGCGAAAGATTGGTGGAATGAAATTCAAAAAAAGTACAGGGAATGCCAGGTGGTTAACAAGCGAGAAAAGGAAGAACAAATGAGAAGAAAGACGTTAAACCAGAAACAACACAATTTGAGGAAAATGTATGAAAGACCCAGAATTACTGAGGATGAATGGCTGAGTGCATGGAAAGATTACAAGGACCAGCAGAAGAAAGTAAAAAGAATGATAAATGAGGCTAGAGTGAAAGAGGAGGGGCACTAAGTTGAAGATCTAAGAAAAAAGGGTGTGGATGTTATGAAAGATTGGTAAAAGTTTATACAGAGTAATGATAACGGTAGTGAAGTTCAAGTTGACGAATTAGTAGTCAATGGTTGCATTGTGCGTGATAAGGTGCAAATGGTGAAAGTAGTTGAAGACTATTGGGAGGACATTGGGGGAATGAACGAGCAGGTAACATGATGAACCCGTAAACTTTCTGATTGTTGAACATGAGCTGCAAATGGAAGATGAAATTACTTGTGAAGAGATAGTAAGTTTTTTGAAGAAAATGAAAAATGGAAAGGCATGAGGCCCTGATAGGATCCTATTTGAGTTCTATAAATGTGGAGAAGAGAGTGTAGTTAATATGTTGAAGTGTTCATTTAATAGGATATGGAAGAGAGAGAGATAGTACCGGATGACTGGAACAAGTGTAATGTAGTTCTGTTGCATACGGGTGGGCAAAAGAGTATGAAAGAACTTAAAAATTACTGACACTATGTAAGATTTTTTGTGGTATTTTGAATTATAGAATGAAACATTTAGTTGAAGAACTAGGAGTCCTAGGTGAAGAACAGAATGGGTTTAGGCAAGATAGACGTGGCGAGGATAATCTGTTTGTAGTGAGTGAAATTATTGAGCGAATGAGGAAGGATGAAAAGAAGATATACTTAGCATTCCTGGATATTGAAAAGGCGTATGACGGAGTGGATCGTCAGAGTTTGAAATTTTGAGAAAAGTTGAATTTAGTAGAAAAATAGTAAACAAGGTTCAAAGTCTGTATGAAAACACAAGCGCTACCTACAGGTTAGGAAATTGGGAAACGTGGCAAATGAGGAGTGTTAGAGGAGTGAGACAGGGCTGAACTCTGTCTCCCTGTTGTTTGGATTGTACACTGAAGAATTAGCAGTTCGACTGAAAGAAAGCAAGAAAAAGAAAGAAAAACAGTTTATTTCCATAGAGATGGTACAAAAGTACCATCATTGGTTTTTAAAATATCTTAAAGTTAATACACTTAGATGATACACACACACGAGTATTGTAATACCCATGTCACTAGTCGAA
>JACJUY010001685.1:63985-75396 GCA_014220935.1 Platorchestia sp. MABIK | reverse complement strand
CCACTACTTTTGAAAAGAATGTGTTGAAATTCGTGGCTGTTGCCAAGGGATTTTCAAAATTACTTACACGATCTAAATTTTTATATGGGGCTACCTCACTAATGATTTCCCACGTTCGTTTCGGGTTATTTTTGGCCGTTATAAGTTCCTGGAGGAAGTGATTTTGTTTTGCTTCAGTGATTTTCTTTCGAAGAATTTTGTCATGTTCTTTATATCTCTTGTATAAGGTACTGTTTGATCAATTGTTTTTGTACTCTCGCAAGTTGGCTTTCTTTATTCTGCTCATCTCTTTAATTTCGTCAGTAATCCAAGCAGTCCGTTTTGGCTTGTTTTTTTTTTTGGTGACGTAAGGTGCGCATTCGTCGAGAGCTGCTATGAAGTTCTCGTTGAAAATGGACACTTGAATGTCAACATCGTCAGATTGCATCATATTCTGGAATTCGGGGGACCTATACAGTAGTTTTTCTTGAAATCGTTCAGCTGAATAGTGCTTTTTCGAGCGATAAGTCATTACGCGGTATTTTTGTCTCTTCTTTGCAGTATTTATTTCACATTCTATAGAGTGTTGATCGGAAATAGAAGGTAATATTACTGTAATGAGAATGAGTGGCTTAGGACTGAAAGTTGGTAATGAGAGACTGAGCTTCTTGTTGTCTGCTGATGATGTGGTTGTGGTTAGTGAATGTGGATATGAACTACAAAGGATGCTTGACATTGTAAATGGATATAGTACAGATTTCAAGATGAATTTTGGTGCCGATAGAAATGAGGTTATGGTTATAAATAGTGATGAGATTGATAGAGACAGACTGTGGAATATTGGAGAAATCAGAATAGGTAGAACAAAAGAATACAAATATCTTGGTTGTATGATAAGTGAAGATGGATGCACTAGAACTGAGGGTGAGAAAGTTGCAAAAGCAATGCAGTGGAATGGACGGTTAAGTAGTGTAGCCAGATACAGAGCAAACAAGTATGAACGTGTGAGAGGAATGTGGAAGTATGTTGCTGTACCTAGTGTCATGTATGGTATGAGTGCTCTTGCCTGGAATGGAAGTGAGCTTGAAAAGCTGGATGTGATACAAAATAAGGTTGGACGTTTAGCATTGGGTGCTTCAAAATGGACAGCTAGAGAAGCTATTAGAGGTGACCTAGGGTGGTGGAGTCTATTTTCAGAAAGAATGATGAAAGCTGTGCTGAATTATAAGGTGAGAATTGTCTTGAATGGAATCTGAGTGTACGCTATTGGGAGAAAAGATGTTGGGTACATGCAAGAAAATTGAGTATGCAAAAGATTATTCGTATTAGAATTGGGAGACCTTTGGATAACTGGATTTTAATGAATGTTGGAGGTGGAGGACCAGAATGGGACTGCAAGAGGTGGGAAAAAGAGATTGAGAGGCGAACAAAAAGCAGAATTGAATTAATGGATGCTCAGCATGACACGAAAGCCTACACTAATCTGGTATATACGGAAGAAAGTACCTAAGTGTGAGATGGTCTATGATGGTAGTTTAAAAGTCAACTCTTGTTTGCTGTGAGGTGCAAGTATTTGAGCGTGAACAGACGTACATGGAGGTGAAATGAGAATAATAATTGATTATGTCGGCAGTGTGATAATGGAGAGGAGGAAACAACTGAGCATTTTGCGCTGGAATGTAGTAAGTATGAACAAGAGAGAGAGAGTTTCATGAATGTGGTGTTTGAGCATTATGGAGAGAATGAGTGGTATGTCAGATGTGCTGAAGATGATTGTGGTATGCGCTGTATTGTTGGATTAGATCAAGAGTGTAATTTGAGTATCATTGAAGCTATGAAAGCTTTTCTTGTACGTTCCTGGAGTAAAAGACAGTGACTGGAATGAGCCAGTCATGTAGAGTGGGCTGTAATAACCCACCATACATGCAGATTGTGTCTTGACGTACTGGTTATCCCAGTGATGCCGTCTAATGACAGTTTGTGACAAGGATTGGTGGATCCCGAGTTGTTTATTGGACAAGTCCGGTACACAGGCGCTGAACTCTTATGTGTGAGAATTGAGGAGGGAATTGTAGACCGTTCAATGGCCTCGACACTGTCGGCCCTCAAGTTCAAGTTCAAGCTTTGAAAAGGCGAGGATGAAAGCAATGTTATTACTGGTCAAAACTATTTAGCATTTAGCCAATCAAAGCTGAGAGCTCATGACTCCAGAGGACGATGAATAAAAGAGCAAAGAAAATCGCTTTAATTGAAATCATATTTCTTTAAAAAACATTTCAGTAAAAAAGAGAACGTTTCGACCGAATTTTGGTCATTTTCAACTATCTGAAAAAATACAAAAACCGTCATTTATAGTTATTGTTGCGCACGGTGTGCGTCTGAATACGTGGGTTCGACCATTCGAGCCATGGATATTCGTGTGGCTGAGCATGCTGGAAGGAGTTTTCGAACTAAACAATTACTCTCTTCCCCTCCCCAATCTGCTGTTCGCTCTCATGCAGAGAGTTGTGACCTTCCAGTTTGGCTCGACGATTTTAAAATAATTTCTTCTACATCCGGTACAATTAACCTTCGCATTTTAGAATCCCTGTTCATTTTAAAAGATAAACCTACCTAGCATTTTTGTACTAAAACACAGTGATTCATTAACGCGTGAGGAAATTGAACTATTTCGTAAAGCTGAAAAGGTAGAATAGATAAACCTACCCTGAACAATACGCAATCTGCCTTCCCTCTGCAATTAATGTAGTCTCAGTCTTTCTCTCTTTTTTTTAATGTCAAATATTCCACTAATGATTGTATTTTGAACTTGTTATAACTCGCTGTTTTTCTATTTTTGCACTTTTATACATCGTTAGACTTTGCAAAAAGCAAAACTTTTGCTTATATCCATATCTCCAGAGGACTCCTCAGTTACACTCCAGCTGTCAAGTAGAGATGTGGCGTCACTTGGCGCTTGTTATGAAATCTTGTTCATTTTTGTAGATAGGATACCGCTAAAGGTTTTTGGCATAGCGGCTTGAGCTAGAGCTCCTTTTATTAGAAATTAGATGTAATATAAACTATTAATTACACTCTTAATCTAGGTTTTTATGATTTTCTATAACGGAAAATTTAACTTTTTAACATTTCCAGTATATTCTTAAAATGTCAGTCACAACAAATTTGAATTTTAATTCAATAGAGATCATAAAATATTGTTTTCTGAGTGCGATGACATTAATTAATAATAAAAACACAGTTAACGATAACTTCGGTTAAAGACTTTAGTTGTCTCTTTGGTATTTTTTCCAAAGTTGTTTTCCCCAGTTTCGAGATGACACTTTTAATGAACGTCTCAGTATTTTTTCTTCTACTGCTTCCAGTACGCAATCATTCCACATCATTTGTCCAAGTAAGGCTGAGGCGTTCTCACTGGTGGGCCAAGTAGCAATGTTAACAAAGTGGCCTGTGCTACGGTGACTCGAGACTACATCGAACCGAAGCCCTCACGCATTCAAACACAAATCTCGCTACATGACCGCATAGAAAATATTACGTGGGAATCGGCGGGTAATTACTAATATTCAAAAATGGTCGGAACAATACCATTGGGAGCTTTGCTCGAAATCTACCTTCAGAAGTGTCATCCGCTTACTCTGATCAACAAATCACCATTCAACCATCACGCCTGCTTTGAAAGTGATGCACTTGTGAGATCAAAAATTGTTCACCTCAAGAAACATGGGCACTTGATAGCCGAGAAAGTAATTTATCACGGTAATGAGAGTTTTCAGAGTAACATCGTCTATCATTGTGAGAGGTATGTGGTTGTTGGGACCCCATAGTGGGGGTTCCAGCTACCCACCCTCTTTTTGGGCAAGCGTCTAACCCATGCTGGAACCCCCTCAACCGAACGTCGAGGATAGCAGCACAGTACGCTTGGCCATGTAGCTTTAAGGAGGTCAACCCTGGCCCCTGCCAGGCCCCTGTCGGTCCGGTGAACTTTTTTCGTTTTGTTGTTGGAAAAGGACCCATGGGTGGTGGACTATTTGGTCCTAAAATTTTATGGCGCTACGGACACTAGATCCCCCTCCCCAGGGGGGGGGGGGGGAAGGGGACCAAAAATCCTGAATTTTCGACCCCATTTCGACCACACATAAAAAGAAAACAAAACAAGAAATGAAAAATTTAAAACTGTTTCTTTGCTTACAATGCTTCAAGGATTCTAAAACTGTCTTTGGTTTAGTTCTAGCATAAAAACTCAATGAGTTCTATTCATTGGAAATATCAATAAAAATGAACTAAAAAACCAATATGTCTATTTTTTTCAGAAAACTAAGACCTGAATCAAAAAAACGAATGGATGAAATTGTGTTCATATTTAAAAATTACATATAATTGTCAAATTTCATGGTAATCAGACTACAAATTGAAAAGTTCATAATTTTTATATCTAAAAAAAAATTTGTATTTTATTTTTATTTTTTTTAATTACAATTCACATGGTGAAAATGAAGTTGTGCATGGAGATTATCGAAATAAAAATGAAAACAACATTCAATTACATAAATTATTCATTATATTACACTTCAACTGCAGCTCTCAATAGAGTTGTTGCAACTCGTCATTAACAATTCCTAAGAAATGTCTGTTACAATTAGGTTACGTCCACTCAGTTTCATTCATTTTTATAGATTCCCGAATACATTTACTTCCTTCACATATTTCAGTACTTTCTGAATATAGAAGAAGATTACATCTGCCATTGATTTTTTCCACAAATGAATGAGAAGTTGTCGTGAAAGTGCAAATTTGAATAGCTTATCGGATTTTTGACTGTGATTACAGCTCAGAAACACTTATGATCAGAGCAGCTAAAGACATTCACTACTTTTGCAGTCATGCAGACGAGAAAACATCGTTTCAAATAATTACGATTCAACTAATACTGATGAGGGATACTTTCCTTCTAAAGAGTTCTAAATGATTTCAAAATCTAACTTCATGATTGATATTTTTGAATTTAGTCAAACATCTCTCCCCGTGAACTCGCGTAATTGTGGTAGATTGAAAAAAAAGTTTAGCGGTAATTAGTACAATGCTTCAACTCATTAGTGACAAACATGTACTGTATAAATATTTGGAGAAAGGTACACGAGCTGGAACAGCCTAAATTGAAATGAGTGAAATTTTAAGAGAGGAAATTTTTGCGCATCCTCAGGAAAGTTCACGTCCTTGACCCCAATTTTCTTTCGCTGAACCTGAGTGTTCATTTTAAACTTTTACTCTACGAACCACAATGATCAGCACGTGTGTAACCTTGGGAAGTATAACGCCAACAGTGAGATTTCCCTCACCCAAAAGGTTAACAACCACTAACTCCGTTGCTGAGAGCGATCATAATTAAATGAGGTGAATACGCCAAATGTGGGACGGTTCTTAGCGTAAGTTGAAAAATTTTCAGCTGTTGATTCATCATCAGTCCAGTAGGTTAAACCACACTTAACATTAGAAAGGCGTAGTTAATTCAGCAAAATGACCTTTTATTATCTTTGCCACTGCAGGGGGTAAATTTAAAGAAGCTACTTAGAAGACACGATATTTTTGTCTCACTCTACATAGCGAATTTTCGTTGAAGTCATATGAACCATTTTATAGACATGAATAATTTTGAATTTTAAGTTTTCTGAAAAATTGTGGGTCAGATCAATATGAGCATGAACATATAAGTGTTTGAAGATTTGTGCATAGGCATCTTATTCAAAGCGTTAACAGCAATATGAAAAAAAACCTTTCTACATAATTTACTCAATATTAAATAATTTTATAAATAACACACACCAGAAAAATGTGTGTTCAAGCCTAAGCCCTACACGACGTGCAGCTTCAGAAAGAACATCCTTTCACTCCGTCCTTATGAAGCCTCAGTATTCCATTATAGATGCAATCAGAATGGGAATGACTCACGATTTGTATCTAGCACTTGTGAATTCATTCAGTCAACAGGTGCGTGCGTTACGCATTCGATTGCAGAATGACACTTCTTCAATAAGCTCATTTAAATTCAGCGCAGAATCGTTTTAAATATTTGCTATATTTCAACAGAATTAGTTGAGAAACATTCAATGACACACCGTTATTGAAATTATACAAGTTACAGAGAAACATAACCTTTGCTACAACAAAATGTTTGTGTTCATTACGACCTTGTGTGACCGATGAATTCTAGTCGCGAGACATTGCAGACCGAACAGGTAATGGTATTCTTCAATAAATATTTCATCAAGTTATATTGAGATGCAGAGCATGAACTAAATCGGATATTTTACGAACCGGTATCACTAAAATCGAAATAACACTTCCAGGGCACCTTATGGCTTCATGCCAAGAAATGTGAAAATTAGTTTCCAAAAAAGGACTATCGTTATGGTATTGAGAATTTTCCTCAATTGCTCCAGTAAGTTCAGCACTTGAGCGTTGTTATCAAGTCCTGCACCAGCACAGCACGTTCCTAAGCCTGGCAAAGTCCGGCCTGGCGGTCACACACACCGCGGCCAGAGCACCAGACCTGGCTTGAGGACTGCCCAACCCCGTTGAGGTGTGAGCAACCACCTCCAGTCAGTTTGAGGGGATCCCACTCTGCTCAAGGTAGCCTTGCGTGTACTACTGCTGTAACGTTTGCTTACATTCCAGGACTTCAGTCGGAGACTCTGCGGAGATCTATGCAGAGAGTTTGATTCCTCTCTGTAATGAAAGAGATGGAAGCGAAATGAATGAAAGAATGGAATGGAGTATGAAAGAATGTGGTGCTAGAACAAATATCTTGAATTACAACACTTTCCAGATAATTGCATGAGGAAAGCTTATTCCAAATTTTCGAACCTCTAACTGTAACTTTCAGACAATTGTTTCGAAATATTTACGTTTACCTGAACATACAATTATGCATGAATTTACATTTTGTTTGCGCATGTATTCTAAATCACAAGTGAAATAATTCCAAACGAAATTAATTGAAATGTGCAACTTCGTAAGTATCAGCTACACAGCGAAAGAAATTTTGATTTATTTACAGTACAGTGATTGGATAGAGAAGATCGACTGACATATTGCTCACTCTCTGAGTGGCATGTGCAACGCAGCCGCTACCAAGTAACTCCAAAACCAAAAGCAACTCGCGGCTGGTAGCCAAAATTTTAACCATTGAGCCGCTCACATTTTTCTCCTCAGCAAATTTTATCTGTTTATTTCTCAACGAAACAGTTCTAAATACTCTTTTGTGTTAAGAATTTTTTAACGAATGTAATAAATTGAATGTTGACATAATTTTAAATGGATATTTTATCGACCAGCGCAAGCTACTGCTTCTTGGCAAGTGTTTCAACCACCTCAATTCCGTATATCAGGAAGTGCAGTGAGCGGCAACAATTGGATTTATGGTGCAGTTGTTTGGATAAAAAACGCCGGCGAGGAGCTTTTGAATTCACTGTTCATTATTAGAAAACCCAAATATGAACAATTAATTTTATTGATATGTGGGAAGCCTATGTAAAAGTCCCTAAAAACGCAAATGCTAATAAATGAACTTCGGTCTGCCTACGCAATGAAAGAATTACGTGATTCACAAATGTAAAAATTATAATTTGTCATTTGTTTGCTATTAATTGTGCCCCAAAATCTATTCATAATACGAACATACCTGCACTAACCCAAATATATCCATGGTAAATATAAAAAATAAGACAATGAGGTTACTGTGAACAGAATGCTTGCTATTTTATTTTTGCGTGTCTAAAACTAAATTCCATTAGTGACCAATTCCAACGCTACTGATACGAAGACGATGTAGTTTTCATCCTTGCAATTTTGAATAATTAGTTCAAAATGTACGAAATGGCATATCTTTATATCTCCATCTTAGTCACAGGAAGCCTGATATTATTGGCGTGTGATAAATCCGGCGATATTTTAGGGCACGATCTCTTCACTTGAACCCCATTATGTGAGCGCTCTGCCTCAGTGCACCTTCTGCCTTTCGCATTTTGGGGATAATTTTTTCTTGGCAAACATACATCGAGCTCCCTGTTGAAATATCACCGTTCACGATGCGTTCTCTCCTAATTATTAGACTACGAAAGAATATGGGCAGGCATCTCTTGTCTAATTTTCATGCAGGTAAGATTTTAGTTTCAGCTAGAAGATATTCCTTCTGGAAATCTTTAATTAAGAACTATATTATTTCTGAAGGAAACTGCTTCCAATCACAACGTCTGCTTCAAGCGCAGACACTCTCTAGTGACCTCGTAGTCGTCAAATTGATACAGAATTACATTGTGTATTTGGAGCATTGCGATGCAGCGCATACTTCCGTACGAATGGTCCGTGAGCCCCCGAGTTATTATAATGCAGTGTAATAATCAAAGTATCATTTCACGAGCCAAAAAAGTGTTCGTCTGTATTATTCTAAATAAAATTGCACATTTATTTCGCTAGGTTTCGACTAACAAACGCTGATGGCGCTGCGTAAAGCTTGGCGTTACTGCCCACAGCAAAATTTCTGATTCCCGCCCCTGCACTTTGCTAGTAAGCCTTCTGTAGTTCCCGCCTTCATGTTAGTACTCTTTAGGTTAAGGTTATTATTAGTAGTCAAGTTGGGTATATACTTATAGAAAATAAGTATCCAAATTGAAATAAAACCTTGCTAAATAAAATTGTTTGCGGCAACCTGACGCCACTGCATGTTAACGTGCGTTTGTTTGCGCGTGGATTGACTTCCTTTGTTTTGTTGCTCAAATTGTTCAGCATAAAGAACGAGTTCTCCAATGGCCCGAATTCCACAAAGCTTGAGAGGCTGGCCGGTAACTTTGAGCAATAGACGGCGTTCCTTGGTCAGGTGGATTCCCTCTCCGTGATGTTCGTTGGCGTTCCTTCGGCCATTCAACTCACTAGCCTCTGTCCTCCATTCGGCTCCCTTACTTGATCCTGCATGTCAACTTCTACCTGGAAGGTTAGTAACCTCCATTAACGCAAGCGCACGTTGCTGAAATGTTCGATGTCGGGTGCAGTTTAGGCCTCATTTTATATTATCTGGTTACTTATACCTATGACTATATAACTATTGCTATTACTTCCTACTAACTATTAGCATAACTATTACAATAACTGCCTGTGAGTTATAATTACAACATTACTGTTAACACGCTGGTCGAGATGTGGGCTGCCTGGGTACACTGATGCAATTTTCATAATGCTGCTGACCGACCAGTGACCGTAAACTCAATTGATTTCGTGGAACGTGCCTTAATCTATATTTGATTATAATAAAATATAGATTAAGATTATTTGATTATAATGGAATGTAGATTAAGGCACATTCCAGTTAGTGTTTACTCTTTTCAGAATTGCTCACTATAAATGACCATAAATTTGAGTTGAATAATGAACTTCAGTTTAACTCATCTCGGTCAATGTATTGCTGCCTAAAACGATCATCATAGCAATTGCTGCGTAGGAACTATCACCATAACGGTTACTATTACTTCCTAGGAACTAACACTATAACCTTAACTATTACTGCCTAGGAACTATGTAGTTCCTAGGCTATAATTAACTATCTTTGAGCTTTTACAAGCCAATTTGTTAAACTTCCAAGAATATGTATTAACTACGATTTTTCTCTCCGGTTCAACGTTTTATTTATTGATACGATAGTTAATTAACTTAATTTTGTTGACAGGATCCGGAGACTTTTTTGAAGTGAGATAGAGCACTAGTTCCCATGCCACGCTGCTGCCCTCCTAAGCTTTAGCTTTGAATAAATTCTTAAATTTACTCGTTTTTCCTTGCCCACAAATCCTAGGTTTTCGGTACTACTACATGACTAAATGTTCTGGTTTGGCTTAGGAGACACGGTAACGAACGTAATGACGAATAATTTATTTCTTTTTTAAACGTAGGTTGTCTTGAAAATTTAAAATCGAAATCAAATCAACTGAACATGTCATCGAAACAGGTCATGGGTGTTCCTACAACTCAACATGTCATCGAAACAGGTCATGGGTGACTAGACTGGGTAATCACCTCAATTACACATCATGTCAGTTTCACCTCAATTGGATATCAGTTTAATCTCAATCTTGACAAATGTAAAACAGATGTGTGTGTAAACATTTATGACAGCTGTGTGTGAACTTCTGTAACAACGCAATCAGCAATCTTTACCTACCAATATTACTGTGAATTTTTCTTCTTTTACCACTAAAGCTGCTATTACGCGTTAACCATATTAGCTGATTATTTCATTGTCGTCATATCTTTAAAACTTATTACCTGTGGTATGTGAATTTGTGAAAACGCCCTCAGCAATCTTTTTGCACCAAAGTTGTGATATGAACTCCAATATTATTCGCTCATGGACTGAATTTTATGTGTACTCACGAAATCGCGCTAGATTTTCGACTCTATTCTCTCGTACTTCATAAGCTAATTTTTTAGACTGGAATATCCCTTTAAGCTTGACTCTACTTTGTTTATAAGCGATATAATACCTACTTATTACTGTTTACTAAATTTAAATGGCTGATCACGTTGATATCTTCGACGAAATCGACCCAGATCTCAATCATTTGAACAGAATATATCCAAACCTAAACGACTCTGAAGACTGTAGGTATACTAATATATCAAAATTCAACGAAACTATTGAAATAACTCGCCATGATTTTTCACTTTTGTGTTGGAACTGTAGGTCACTCTATTCAAAATTGGAAGAGATGCAATGTACTATTACTAAACTTAAATTTAACCTAGACGTGATTAGCTTCACAGAAAGCTGGTTAGATGACTCGAGCAAAGACATGATTCGATATGAAAATTATCTTAGTTACCATTCGCTACGAAAAAGCCAGCGAGGCGGAGGCATCAGTACATATCCAGGGTGTTGGTAGAACTCTTGGTGCAAACTTCGGCTACTAGTAGAAAATACAAATTTAAACACTTTTTCACAAACGCTTAGTTTTTTAATTATTGGGCTTAGAAATTTTTAATGGAACGCAACAAGAACACAACAGCGATTTCGCAACAGACAGGAATAAGGGTAATATGGGGAATTAGAATGAACAAGTGTTGGAAGAATCGAACATGTTTTATTTACAGTTTAAAACATTAATTCACAGATTCAGGAAATTTCTAGAAATTCCTAGTAAACGTTAGCGACCCCTGGTGAGAAGCGTATGTGTATCTTTTGTCAGTTAGCACCGTGGCACTGAAGTGGTAAGATGTATCGCCTTACAAATGCACAAATGGCAGACATGCATTTTACTTATGGTGCTGCTAATGGTAATGCAAGACGTGCCGCGAGAATCTATCACGAACGTTACCCTAATCGAGAAGTCCCTGATCATCGATTATTCACTGCATTGCACCGAAGATTGACGGAAACCGGCAGTTTT
>JACJUY010001685.1:49128-63917 GCA_014220935.1 Platorchestia sp. MABIK | reverse complement strand
GTAGAAGATGCCAATTTTGCAGAGTGTGTGTTGTTTACGGATGAAGCAACCTTCAGCCGACATTGGTCCACACATTCTGACAGAGCGTCTTACTGGAGATGTGTACAAAATCTTTCTTGAAGAAGTCCTTCCTGGTTTATTGGAAAATGTACCATAAGGTATTCGTAGACGACTTTGGTTTCAACACGGTGGAGCTCCGGCGCATTATGCTCTAAATGTGCGACGGTTTCTTGACCAACAATTTCCAAATCGATGGATTGGTCGTGATGGTGCTGTGTCCTGGCCACCGAGATCACCTGATTTGACTCCGTTAGATTTTTTCTTATGGGGGTACTTGAAATCTCTGATTTATGCGACACCTGTGGAGTCGGAAGAAGACCTTGTCGATCGAATTGCAGTTGCTGCTGGAGATATCGCTGACAACTCAGGAATGTTTGGCAACGAACGCAACTCGCTTCGACGAAGGTGTCGTGCGTGTATCGATGTTTATGGTCGAAATTTTGAACACCTACTTTGATGCGTTACTTTCTATTATTTATTAAAGTACCTCATGTTATTTAACGTTTTTCATTACCCTCGTGTGTTATTATTGAACATTAGTGCATGTGGTTAACTAGGATCGCCGTGAGTTCTTGAAGCGCAGCATTAAAAACTGCTAAGCCCAATAATTTAAAAACCAAGCGTTTTTCGATATTTTTTCACTGATGAAAAAGTGTTTAAATTTTTATTTGCTACTAGTAGCCGAAGTTTGTACCAAGAGTTCCACCAACACCCTGTATATCTAACCACATAGACACGAGAATCATGGCGGGTGCATCAATGAATCAGGATCATAGAGAATCACTCTTCGAAGAACTGTCTAGAGATGGTAAACGCATTGTGCTTGGGACGGTGTATAGGCCTCCTACAGCCTGTCCTATATCCTTCCTAAATGAACTAAATCGTATTATTTCTCAGTTCAACAGGTCCTTATACAATGACATAATAATATGCGGTGACTTCAATTATGATCTACTGAAACATGAAAGCTGTGAACCAATCTCTAAATTCCTAACAACCTTTCAGTCTCAATCTTTCCTTCCGATCATCACAAAGCCTACACGAATAACCTCGGAATCTGCAACGCTGCTTGACAATATCTTTATGACAGACCCATGTGATTTTCTTTCTGGAATCATTACTTTTGACTTATCAGATCATTTTTCAGTCTTTCTCGTTAAGAAAAATGTCAATAGTGCTTGCAACAAGCCACGGGCTGAGACCTACTTATATAGCAAAGTAAACGAATCAAATTTAGATGAAATTCGCACCGTTCTAGAAGAATCAAACCAACACTGCACATCTCCCAACACAATAATGCAGCGAGCATTGATGAAGCAGTGGTAAAGTTGACTGAAACTAAAATGGTGGCATACAATCAGTGTTGCCCAATTGTAACCCGTACAGTTCGAAAAATAAACAAAAGCCCTGGATTACTGGAGACATCGTGATAAATATAAAGAAACGTCAAGCGTACCTAGCCCTTCTTTACGCAGGGCGAATATCTCGAGAAACATATAACCGATTCAGAAACTATGTGACAAATCAGATAAGGTCATCAAAAAAGATCTACTCTACGCGCAAGTTTACTCAATTTAAAGCGACGTTAAAAAGACTTGGCGCCTCCTTAACTCTTACTGTAAACCGAACAACGCTGATAAAAAGGAAATTAAACATGTTGTTCAAGATAGTGTAGCATACCATGAGAAGAAAGAAATTGCTAATCTCTTTAACGATTTCTTCGTAAACGTAGGAAAAACTATAGCTGATGGTATTCCAAGTGAACCTACTGATCACCTGGAATACAGGGATTATATTCGAGAACACAACTCCTTTTTCTTTACGCCTACCAACTCCTCCGTAATTAATAAAAAAACTAAAAACTAAAACTAAAAAATAAATCAAGTGGGTTACAAACGTTTCCGACAAAAGTACTAAAAATATTACTCTCGAAACTACACTGTTATGGTATTCGAGGGCTTGCCCATGACTGGTTCAGATCATACCTAACAAATCGGATGCAATACGTTGTCATCGACAACGCAAAATCGCACCCACAAACAATTAGCCATGGAGTTCCACAAGGATCTGTTCTTGGGCCTCTCCTATTTCTGATTTTTATCAATGATGTTATTAAATCTACATCATTCTTCAAATTCATACTTTTTGCCGATGCCAGTACGCTTTCTGCGGTCCTTCCGAACCAAAATCCCGCTATGATTGCGGAGAGTATAAATAATGAACTTCATAAGGTTTCATTGTGGCTTAAAGCTAATACAATAGGCCTTAATATTGATAAAACGAAATATATTACATTCTCATTCAAGAAAAATGTATCTCTCCCACGCATTAAAATTGGTGAAGGTAAAATCGAAGAAACCTACTCATGTAAGTTTCTGGGCATCATAATAGATAGACATCTGACCTTCAAAGCGCACATCACTCATATTAGTTCTAATTTATAAAAATCCATCGGAATCCTAAATAAGGTTAAAAATTTTCTGCCTGACGCAGCTTTACAAATGCTCTACCGAACGCTCATTTCTCCATACTTGCAATACGGAATAGAAGCATGGCACGGAACTGATAAAAATAAAACCAACAAAATTTTTCCTCTGCAAAAATGAGTTATCAGAGCGGTAAAGAACCTAGAATATAATGCTCACACAAATGATTCATTCAAAAATTTACAAATACTGAAACTTTCAAATCTCTACAATATCTCCATTTGCAATTTCATTTACAAAACACTAAGAAATGATGGCGACAATAGCCTAAAACAATTATTAACTGCGCAAACTGGTCATCACGACCATTTAACCCGGAATAGAAATAAATTCGTGCTTCCCTATTATTCAAAGGCCCGGTCGCAACACAACATCCACTTCGTTGGAACTAAAACGTGGAACTCAATACCTGCGGAGATCCGCGAAAGTAATTCTTACAGAGTATTCAAAAGACATCTTGAATATCACTTCCTTTCAAAATACTAGTCGTGTGAGACCACCGAGTCACATCTTGCCTCCTACATGTCTGGTCCCAATAATGTGATTTGCCATAGGTAACATAACCGATCTTCAGTCTGCTCGAAATCGTTTTATCGAATATATTGTTAAATATAGCCGATTTGACATATATTGTAAAATGCAGCATCAAATATCGAGTCAGTTATCTCATTGATCAGTCCTTGCGAAACTAGGTTAAGGGAATTAGGTTAAACATTATTGTGCACCTTAGAATAATGTGATGGTAGGATGCCCTAGAAGTCGCTGAACTTGTTCGGGCCCACAGGTAACTATACTCTAGTTTGACCGTTGTGTTAGACTTAAGAAACATTCTACCTCTGTATCCCCTGTGGTAAATAAATTGTTTAAATTGTTTAAAATTGTTTAAATTGTTTAAATCCTGACACGATGAAGAAAGAATCTGGCAATTTCAGATGTAGGGTAATTTTTTTCACTTTCGAACTTAGTGTCTACCTCTTAGGCTCGTTGAAATAATACATTTACATAATCGTTTTTTGGGCTCATTTCATCGTACTTTTCCAGAGTTTTACATATGCTTATCATTTTTAAAGTAAGCACCCTGCAAGTAATGGAGAAAGCTATAGAAATGGAGATTATTTGGTGCTGCTATAGCGTGAGGGCTACCACCCTATAGCATGAAATCTACCTGTGCTAGTCCTACAGCGCGAGGTTACTAGTGGATATTACTTATTTTCAAACATTTAATTTAGCGATAAACAATTTTTACATCTCAAACTACACCTGCGTAGACCAAATATGGAGGAAGACCTTATGCTATGGTAGCATCGATTTTTTTTACCAGAGCAAACAACTATCGTACGACAAAGGAAAAAGCTGGATTGCCTTTTGCACAATTATCAGAACAGTTGAAGCATTCAATGTGTTCATTAACTCACTGGAAGACTCACAGAGACATTGTCTAGGTAAGTAAGGCAAGTAGACCATGGATGCTGAATCATTTGGTGGATCTGGATACGAGACTCTACATTCGATCAACCCAAGGCTCACACAAAACGCGAAGTTGATACTCGCAACGCTGAATCTTGGTGCACACATACAGCAATGACGTGAAGCAAGATAGTTTAGAAGGTGGCCCTTTAAGAACGCTTTGATGTCTGAAAGGAAGAAATTTACGCATTCTTGTACATGGTTCAAAAGAATCCGTTCAATGGTGACGACAGATTTGCACTGGGTTAACTGGATTAAAAAATCGAAGTATAACATGCATGATTGGATCAGACGGAGTAGTTGCCTGACGTTGATCGGATCGGAATGGCAATCTCTCGTTGTGAAACTTAACGGAGGGAATTTCTTCATTGGGCGTCTTCTACGTTATCTGAATGAACATTTGAAGCATGATTATTTGAATATTTGATGATTCCAATCGATATATTAATTTGAAATATTTATTTGAATTCCCAAAATTGAAATATTGATTATTTGTATATTTGAAGCATGATGAACAGGTACTAGCATGAAACTTGGTTGAGATTACTTCGTAACCCTATTAGTACAAAGAAGATTACTTCGTAACCCTATTAGTACAAAGAAGATTACTTCGTAACCCTATTAGTACAAAGAAGATTACTTTATAACCCTATTAGTACAAAGAAGATTGGCAGGAACTGCCATTCAATTGAGTAGAGATCAAAACACACCTTACGTCGGGTGCTGCAGCAATGTTCCTGACGATGTTGTGCAAACGCTTTGTACTGAAACTAATATTACTAATATGTTATGACACTAATTTTTATGAGTCAGCATGGGCAGAGCTTGAGAGACGCTTAGCAAGTTCACTGACTAGAATACAGACAAAATATTCAAGTCACTGTATGAGTTGGGATAGAAAATACCACACACAAATATGCTTTAGTCGGTCAATCTTTTATCAAGACGTTGCTAAGGCGTCATCGACGCGAAAGGCTATAAAATATAATATTGAACCGAATGAGTGTACAGTCAGTCTGTGCTTACCTATACTTGTATTCCTATTTTTTAGCAGTAGCTGGGCTTGTGAGCTTTTCGTTCGACGTTTCAATAATTTTTAACAAGTGATTTGCATAGAAAACTGTCAAAAAATTCTGTTATTTCACATATCTGTATTTTTAGAAAGATCCTAAAATGCCTTTTTTCTTGTTTTCATCCTGCTCTAACTGCTCTAACATTTGATAACGATCTGGAATGTTCAAGACAAGTCACGATAGTTCGTTCATATGCTTTCTGCTGTGGATACCGTCATAAATGAGTGATCAAATTTGAGGAATGCATGACGCCAAATGATGCTCATTATTTCTGAAATACGGGCACCTTTCACTCGGCATCATCTTGTTCGGTTCAACTCATTTTATAATTGGGAAAGCAGAAACATTCAAAATATGTAATCTTCACCACGCATCATTGATATCTTCCTCAAAATTCCCAGGTCAAAGTCATCACACAGCGAGCTTTTCAAGCAGTTTGAAATACATTTTATTTTTTATTTCTGAATTTTGAAGTATACATTTTGGATCAATATAAACAGACCTAATAAAAAATATTTTCGTCTTCATTATCTAAACCAAGCGTGGTATATATTTTTTCGACTTTGTGTTCTTTTTTGTCTAATCTGTGCCAATCTTATAGACAAAACTAAACATTTTCAAATCTAATTTTGAATTTAATTATGGCAATGAACTTTTGATGTAAAATCTATAAGTAACATTTTTTGATGCTAAACTATAAAATGATTCCACATCATTTTATTGAGCGATAATTGTCGGAGTGGAATTTCTTGTGTTATTATTATCAATACGGGAAAGCCCACTTCAGATACGGTTACGTATATAATGCGCTGTAGCCAGAGTTAGAAAGAAGTAGTCACAGAGTCACCGCCGAGTCTGCGGCGTGTGCCAGCACAGCGGTGCTGGGCGGTGCCCCGCCCGTGTACCGTTCATTGTATAATTCAGCACGTCACTCCAATAAATAATCATCGAGAACTGCTTATCACTCCTCCACCCCCTCTCGTGAAAGATATAGACGAACTCTAGAACCAATTCTGATTGGACACCCTAGGACCTCAGGGTTGATATTTATCGTGACGAGACTCGAACCTCCAAAATCGACATAATCATTCGTCTCTGAAAAAGTACCATCCTAAGGAGAAATAATTAACGTGATTGTCTAGTCAATTTCGTAGCTCAGTAGTTTTCACTACTGGAAAGCTAACATCAAATTTCAATTGCCTCCTCGTCTGCTTACCTGCACTTCAATATTTTTGTTGTGTTTAGGCTTTTCAAATAAATGCATTAAAGTGTGTCCTCTCAGGCAGATCGCGCAGGTATTCTTCACAGAATTATTTTAGTGCGCACTCTCCCATCTAAAATTGAATGGCGGGTTGGTTAAAAGGAATTAAAAGCGCTTATTTGGCATTGACATAATAATATAAGAATTCAGTATATTTTGTGAGCCACAGAAATTAGGTCCATATGTAGGCTGCTGCGTAAGGCTGAGCAAAGGTTAAGGTTAACGCTCAACAACGTTGCTGAAAACTTTTGTCTGGTCAACGATTTCCATTAACTGCTCCTCCGTTGTCGCCAGCAGCCACTCAAGGAAAGAATCTTCAAGTCAAATTTTCGATTTGATCACTTTGCCTCTTTTCTAGCTTGATGGTATCAGTGTTCTATTGAAAATCAAAGTCTCTTTTCTTGAAATCTACGAGTTTTCACTTAAGAAATTTTTCAAAAATATTTTTTTGAGATTTGTTTGCGTTCCATTGTTCTTAATTTCGTGAATGTTTAGCAAGCGAGTTATTTATTACTGACACGTTGAATGCCATTGTTTAAACTAAAATTCAATGTTCAACACAAATTTAAAGTTAATTGAAGTGCGCATTTTTGAAAGTAACAAACATTGATTGGATCATGTCTTCATCTAGCTTTGATTAAGTATTTGGGAAAATAGAGTTCATCACTACTGGTCGGTCAGCAGCATTATAAAAATTCCCTCCGTGTACCACCGGTGGCTCACATGTCGGTTAACGTCTTACAGAAGCGTAACTCTGTAAAAGCAAGTTAATCTCGTTGAAGTTCAAATTAATATAACACGTTCCTAACTGAGAATGTGCGAAATATTTCTGCTAATACTACAAACAGAATTTGAAGCTTTTATTCTAGAACGAGTGCGACGTAAATGATTCTTTCCTCTTCCTGCAATACATGCTCAAATTGCAAAGTCAAAGAACTGACATTTAAGAAGCATTTGTAGGTATTCGGAGAGTTTTCGAAATCCATTCGAAGGTTTCTTTCAAAAATGATTTTACACTATATCCGACGATCCCAACTGTGGAAGTAAAATTACAGCACGTGAAGTTTTTGCACACGCTCTCAGTGTTAGCGAGGTGGATTTTCTTTATCAAACTGAACTGAAAATCTATTCATGTATTAATTAACAGCGCGAATGCTCGTAATGAGGCGCCTCAGCGTTTCTAATTTTCTATTCGTAATATGTAGCTCTGGTTATAAATTTTTTTCAAATGAAAACAGCTGATCTTTCTGACAATTATTGATCTCGACACATCATTTTCAGGATACAATGAAACACAAAATTAAGTAGTGCAGAACGCGAGCATTTGACTGCAACCGTCCCCTCGAAAAAAAAATATTTCAGAAATTTATATTACATTTGCGCGTATCTAATACACAAAATATAATTTTTTTCAGTACAAAGTCCTAACAACCCAACCTCATATAATAAGCACAGCAAAAAGTAATAGGAGTTTTTTTAGTTCGTTTTTTAACCATTATAAGAGAGCTCAATAATTTTCTTTCTGTATTATTTTTTGAATTTTCATGAATTTTGGAAGATAATAGAAATTAAAAAACAGAGCTCTCTATGGGGGGTTACTTATGAACAGGCAATAATCTTTCAATTCTTTTACGCATTTTAACATGCATGTCAATATCTAATAATTACCCATTTCCTGGGCATAACAAGCCCAGGAGCAACACAATTTACGGACGGGGTTACCGTTCTGAAGTGTGGAATTTTACCTTTGAAGTAGCTCAATGGTTGCCTCATATTAGCGTCACGTATGTGTGTTAAAATATTGAATGGTCTAATACTAACCTTACACTAGCCTCATACTAGCCTCACACTAGCGACACGTATGTTAGCTCGTTTATTATTGAATTGTCTAAAAATTCGTTCTGTTTTCTTTGTGAACGCCTTTAGATGTAAGGAACACTCTTGTATTTGAGAGTGATAGTAACATCGTAAACAGCTTTGCTGGCAAGGAAAAGAGTTTGCGCGAAACTCAAGGAAGTAGCGTTTTAATAGCAATTAAAATTTAATTGTTTTAAAATATACATTGAAATAAATATGGACGTGTTTCTCATAAAAATTGGGTGAGCAAAACCGTGTATAAGATTTTGCGCCGACACGCAAATGAGTGTATGAAGCTCATAGTAAGTCTACAAAGATGACCATTCAGAAACAGTTGGAAAAAAAAGAAATTAATCATTCAAATTTCAAGTTAGTATTACCGCTTAATATCGGAACATAGAAACATGCATTTAATAATCGAATCAAATCAAGGAAACAGAAAATGAAATAACAGCTCTCACTTGGTTGAATTCCGTGAGACCAACAAAAATAATCAACGATACAGTTACGAATGCTCCGACGCACGTTGCAATTCAAACCATCAAGAACAGATGGATTCCATCGCGCAGCTTTCCTATGAAAGGAAGACGTTAGCGAGATACAGCCGGATCACGGCTGCTTACCTTCTAAGTTAACATTCGAGTATTATAATCGGTTAATTTCTGCCTGTTTGCTTTCATGTTCGTCATGTTCTCATAAATACTAACAGGCCAAGACATAGCGCCTTGAGAATGAAATTTCCCCACTTGAAATTATGAATGATGCTTCGCCGCTCTGCCACCGAAGAAGCGACACCCAACACTAACGTCCTATATGTAAATAGTAGCCTATGATTGTTTCTGAGCTAACGCATGAAGAAAAAAGTACCGAATAATTTCTTCTTTGTTTGATTTGCAATTTATTATAGCGTTGTGATAACCTAGCATAACCTAGCCATGCATAACCTAGCCGTATAAACCACAGAAAGACAAGTACCAAGAGTAAAACTTTCGTAAAGTGAAACACATGATTGAAAATTTCTTCTTGTTGTCGTCTAGCAGAAAATCAGATACGCGAATGAACTTGCGAATAAAATCAACAGGATTTAGAAGCTCACTTACTCGTTCTCATTGTTATCAATTAAACATAACGGAAGCAATGGGAAGTTTTTCATACTGAGATATTTGTGAAAACTTGATTTAGAATGTATGAATGAAAAAAGAGGTTAGTAATGATTGTAGAGACCACGATTCGTTTCGCGAGCTAGAGACAAAGATAGTGACTAGGATTCGTACGTATAGAAAAATTTTAACAAATTCACTCATGACTAAATCTGTGGTACAGTGGAGCAACCACTCGTGGTGAGTAGATGATTAATTAGAAAAACAAGATGTTTCCAATGTGATGTTTCTAGCGAAAAAGAGCTTTGTGTTTATTGGTCTTTCAATTTGTGTGTGTCCATTATAATTTTATTTCACTTGTAGATTGTGTGTGAACTTAGCAGCCGACACTCTGTTGCCTAGAGTTGCCATCACAACTGAAATATTACTCAAATAATCATTGTTTAAATCATTGCACACAAGCGGTTTCACTCTTCAAACTAGTCAAAATAATGAGTAATCTAAAATTGTTTACACTATCTCGTAGAAGATCTTTATAAGTAAATTGTTCATTTTTAGAATGGCCATTTGATCCTTTAGTTTCAATATTAATACCTGAAATTGAAGCGAAGCTTAGATCTCCTTACGAAGGTGTTGTGTGCGCGCCGTCGTGCGTTTCCTTGTTTGACTCAAAGCGTTAAAATTTCCTCCTATTTTCGGTTGGGACGACAACGTCGTCATAAAAGTCATTTCGAGGGGCAAAAGTTATAAACAAAAATTTTAAATTCACCGAACGCAGGACGTGGATCTTATTCATCTGCTCATTCATTTAGGGGAAAATTGAAGAATTTATTTTTAATCACAAACTTTACTTCAGCTCAGAATTTTTTTTCAAACTGACTGGGTCTAACTGTATAGAAAATGAATTAAAAAGGTTCTCATACGAAATGTGACTTGGTGTTTCGGATGATTGTCTTATTATTTGTATATAGAGCATCGCACTTCAAGTACAAATGCATTAACGAGTATTATAATTATACCTTTGACTCTGCCCTTTGAATTAAATGCTAATACTTTCCCTAAATTATAGTGGAGTTCAATTTCCCTTACCAACTCTGCCATAATTTGACCAACCATAAGCCCTTTAACTTTAGTATTATCTTGAATGAAGGTTGCAACTGTATGTTGGTGAGCTTCTTTTTCGCGAAATCAATTTATGAATTTAAATTAATTAAAAAGGGACGGTGCCACCAGAGACTTTCGTCCTAAAGTTTACGAGTATGATTTTCAGAGGAATTCCTAACCGTATTACGTTAGCCTCTACAATAGCCTACATCCGGCATAACTTCGTTAAGTAAACAACGATTTGGTAGCGATGACCAAGTGCGTTTTCCAAGCGCGTTTTTCTGAGTGGTTCCTGCGAGTTGTGAGGATAATAACGACACACAAAAAAAACATTAAAGTGTATTGGTATGAGAGGCAATGAACAATCTCAACAAAAGACAGCGACTTTAGCAACGCGTTATCGCATTGACAACCCGGTATCTGACTCGCGCTTGACCACTACAATGTTGAAACCCGTCCCCTGGAGACCTAGCCCTCGATAAAAGAACTGAAACCAAAGGCCTCAAAAACAGAACTGGAACCCAAGCCCTCGATGATGGAATGAAACCACGTCCTTGACGATGAAAACGAAGCCCTCGATGATGGAATGAAACAACGCATTGAACACTGTTCCTCGAAAACCCTGCCCTCTGATCAGGGTCTTGCTCTAATACTAATTGACTAAGTCTGTCATTGCCTAAGTCCTATCTTTCGACCAGAACCTAAGTGACTTCCCGCTTGCTCGCTCCGTCTGCTCCCTTTCTCCTCTCGGTCCTAAGTGACTCCTTAATGTTCTCGTCGTAAGAGACTCCGAGCCTGAACGTGGTCACGATCAGGAATACGTTGGGCGGATAAGGGGTGGGGCATCTTTGAGCGGTCGCTCTGGTTTTCTCCGGTTGCCATAATTAATCAAAAAACGTCGAAAGGGAACGAGGGGTGGTTTCCTTTCCACTAAATAACACCCTCGTAAAATTCGATCCATATTCTGGCTCTTGCTTGTAAGCGTACACCCAGTAAAGACCTAAATGTTTACACAGCTATTAGACACACGTGATTTCTATTAGACACACCCAATTTAAGCCTCCTGCCAGTGTGAAAGACACAGAATAAGTTCATTTTATTTAATCTGTTCTTCCACAATATCAACTGAAAATGAATGAATAACAGTTTTACGAAGAAATGTGACGCACTCCAATTGTTACAACTCCGGGGAAATTGAAGAGCCATTCTTTTCGATTTTTTCGTTACTCGCTCTTACTTTATTTGAAAATGAACCAGCCTTGGTTGTCATATCAAATTTTCATACACTTGGTCATCTACTAAATACAAGGGCAGGCAGCTGCTGTTTTCACTCACTGCTCATGAGCGTGCGAAATTATTTCTAGGCAACGTGCTCAGCACAGACTGTGAGATTCCTCAGATATTTTATTTGAATGTTTTTGTAATAAGTCGGACAACATCCTACACTAGAGTCAACTTCATATCATTCAATCTCAACAATGCCTCTCAATCACATCAATGCCATTCTTCATAAAAAATTAGTAAAAAATAAGACTAATAATGCAATATCCGGGATTTACAGATCAGGATCTAAGGCTCATTAAGTAACTTTGAAAGAGTAACTTCTTAACAATTACCACTAAGCGTAGATCAAATGCTCGAGCGTGAAAGATGAGCTCGTATTCTAACATGTTATTTGGTCTTTGTGTTTCAGCTGCAAAATTATGATATTCAGCTTTGAAATTTCAACACGAATAATTATCTTGTATTTACCGATAGACAAAATATGTGTTTTCAGGATCGACGAACTTCAACGTCTATAAGTTATTTGAAAATCAATTTTGCTGTTATTTCTACAATTTGTTTGCCATTTTAATTGCTGCCGTTTGTTACCAATATAATCGTTCGTTTTTAAATTGACATGTCACTAGAACAAAATTAATAATTTCACGAAGAAGACTAGGAAAATTGCAATTCAAATGTAACCGTGATCTTCTTTGATGAAGTCCGCTCCCCTCTCGCCGATCATGATGCAGGGAGCGTTGGTGTTCGCTGCAAGAGTTACTTAGTGTTGTTAGTCTCATCAGTAGCAGGCACGAAGTACTCAAATTTAAGAAGAGGGTGTTCACTTGAGAGGAGAAAAAAACACTATTTGGTATGAACTTAGGGGAACAGATACCATACTGATAGATAGGACGCCAAGATTGAAAGGAGTTTATGGAACAAGATAAAAGTAGGAAAAGAAAGTGACTGGTGCTAACCAAAAACGGCGGCAGTGAACCTGATGAAAATTGTTCAAAACACACTGTTTCAACAATAGCGAGGCCAACCAAACTTTTAGCTCGGGACATCACATCTTCCTCCCGTGAAAGCTAATTCCAATAGATACAATGATTACATCACCCGATACAATGACTGCCGATTCTTCCTCGTATGATAATACGAGTAGGAAAACAGAGCGACCGTTGCTCCAGAGATAATAGTTGGCTGCTTGTCCAGAACAATTCAACGTTTTGTTCGAACGGCGGCGCTTCTGCACCATATCACGACAACACAAAGACAATTCTGTTCTCCACGAGCTCCTTTATTCTATCGGGTATTATGTTCCCACTTCCTTCTGCGCCTCGCAAGTCACGTGAGTAGCGACGGCTGTTAATCTTCTGTAATGTCTAGCCGTGTTGCATGCTTAAATGATATTTCAATAAAAAATGCTATTTGACTCCGTATTCAAATTTTCCAAGGGCCTACTGTCGAGCCAGATTTTCTTTATAAGCTTTATTGAAAATTTTTCATGTCCCATAACTTTTCATTTCAAATGTAGTTTCCCTTGTACTGTCGTACCTTCTGTTTAGAAGAGACAGAAAAATTAATTTGAAATTTCCTTCCATCGCAATGTGCACTGTCCTCTATTTTGGTGCGTAGGTAGTCGTTTGTGCTATATTACATAGTTAATACATACTTTTATTTGCTCTGTTACATAGTTACATTACATAGTTAATACATAGTTAAAGTGCTTGTATTAAAAAGTTTTCAATTTCAACGAAACTTCGTGGAGCCTAAAGTTGATTGTGTGGCTGCCTGCTTACCTGACGTGACGAGTGGCATAATGGAGGCGTCTATCACCCTTAGGCCAGTAACTCCTCGCACCCTGCACACAGTATTGAAAAAACATTTAATTATGCCTTATGTGATAGTCTACACATTTTTTCTCAAGATATGTCACACTTTTCTAATTTTTCTACCTTTCGAAATAATTCGAGCTTTATTCGCGTTAAAACAGAAATAAAATTTCAACACAAATGAAGCTCGGGATGTATCATTCGAATTAGAAATATTGGAACTGACAGTCAGTCATCTACAATAAAATATGAAGCACAAAAATTACCAAATTTATCTAATTAAAAAATGAACAATTTTTTTAGATAATTGAAAAGTACAATGCAAAAAAAAAAAAAACTTTCCTCCAATCAAATGGGGGCTAAAATTCTTGAAACAATCAAAAGCCCAAATGCCACGGTATATAGTACATCATGCCAAAAGATAATTTAAATTTAACTCAATACTATCGAATGAGAAATTTAATAGTTCAATATTCATCTGATGATCAAGTAAAAAAGAACAATTGATCTAATATAATTACACGTGACCTTTTAGCGTAACTCATCCAAGCTCGAAATCTGCATTCCCCTATTGTTTAATTTATTTTGTTTATTAAATTTGTTTTGCCATTTCCGATAAAACAAGAATTTTGTGTCTACAATAGAGAATAATCAAGTCGAGTTTCAACACCTTGAACGAACACTCAAAGAAACTTCTTGAAAGAACTTACAGGAGTCGAGAGGAAACAACTCCATTGGGGTCGGAGTCGGGCGCCATCATGCAGGTGCTGGCGGGGTGGTAGGTGGTGGACACCATGTGGCGTGTGAAGCAGCGCCAGTAGTCGTCGGAGCCGTACTGCAGGTGCTTGCACCCCGGCACTGGCTGCAATATCAAACAGTGGGTCGTGCTCATATATCATTTCTCAACTCTCATTTAGTTACGATTTATGGTGTCTCGCAAGTTTTTCAGCAAATGTTGCATGAATTCTTCAGAAACAAAAACTACTAAGATGAAGTTGGTCCAAAATATCGAATTTGCTCTTTCTGGGAAGAGCACAATTACGTTTCTTATGCAAAAGAAAAGAGATAAAGCTGGCACTGCTAACTGCTATTAATACATTCTTGTTGGCATTATTGGACCATTCTATTCGAGCCTTAATATGTACGTACACAAAGTAAATCAAATCTTTTGCGACTTGAAGCCTTTTGAAACTTTAGAATACAGAAGCTTATATGTTCGAAGCAGTTATTCCGGTGTTTTCGAATTTTCAATAAAAAAGAGAGAACCAGGAAAATGGTATAAA
>JACJUY010001685.1:37975-48711 GCA_014220935.1 Platorchestia sp. MABIK | reverse complement strand
GAATTTCGTATTGCTGATGATGAGCGAAGGCTCGAAACGTCCATTTTTACGAGTCTTATTTAGTCTCGAGAATACATTTTAATGAAAAATGTTTTATACCATTTTCCTGGTTCTCTCTTTTTTATTGAAAATACAGAAGCTTACTTCTAGGTTAAGGGTGAGTAAGTTTGTTCACTGTACATAACATAATATCGAGTCCATCTAATGCATGATTTATTCAACGATTGAACATTTAACAAGCATTGAACCATTATTGGCCTAAGTTTATATCTAGACACATTCATAAATTTATTAAGCGATCATTTGCTAGAACAGGACTCGCAAATGCGATATCGCAGAAACTAAAATAAAATAAAACGTGCCAGACAAAATACTCACTCCCTCGTTAAAAGTTGCACCCAACTGCTCGCGCATCACCGTCGTGTTTCCGATCGCTAGAGCGAATTTGACGCCTGCAATACGATACATAAAGTGAATACAAACTATTCGAGAACCTAAAAGCATAAAAACGTAAGTTAGAATATACCAAGTTTGACAGAGTTCAAAATTTGGGATGATCAGAGTTGTTCATATTTCAACCGCCGTTATTCGACCATCATCAGTGAGGTGCTACATTTCGTGTAGGCAACTTGAAGTGCAACACGAACTTCACTTTATCTCTTAAAGAAACACCTTTAACGAAAAGCTCGACGTCGTCCGGGTGGCTGAGGAAGTTGGGGTCGATGAGTGGGGGGTCTGCGGGGTCGCTGGACTGCAAGGTGACCGACCCGCGGCTTTTGGGCGTCGTCAACATCGGCCCGATGTTGAAGCCCTCACGGCCCTGGTTCGGCTTGAAGTATTCTCTGTACACCTGCCGAGTGTAGAGGCGGCTCGTAATGAGTGTGGCACTTTTTTGGCCAATGTGATCTGTAGCGGAGTTTTGGGAAACAGCTATGTCACAGAAATCTGTATCCTTGAGCCTTCACTGAAAAAGTACTAAATTCCTTCGGAGGCAAAATCAAAAACAATATTGCATTCTATAACTAAATTAATGATGAAAGAAGTGAATTTGATAACATGCTTTACTTTTCGTTCATCATTCGAAAGACAGTTCCGATGACAGTTTTAAATAAGTCGAGCTAGCGTGAAAAGATGCCTGAACCGGCGGTGAAGGGTACACTGACCTAAAATTAAACCTGATAGTCAATGAAGTAACGGACCATTACAATAGAAGACACTGTTGTTGAGTTTTACAGTATAAATGATTTCTAATACAGTGCGGCCTCAAATTTAGCAAACGTATGGAATGGAATACTCTTTTTTCTTCATTATTCTACAAGAGAAGGACGCTAGAAACGATGCACCAGTTAGATAATCTCATTTCTTAATTGATTCTTTGCCGAAAAACAGTTTTACGACTCATTCAATGCAAACATCTGACAAATTCGCCGTGGACTTCATTGAAAGCGAAGCCGGAAATCACCTCTCGTTTGAAGCCTACTGCGGGGCTGATAATCAGTCCGTA
Source organism: Platorchestia sp. MABIK (assembly GCA_014220935.1). Lineage (NCBI taxonomy): Eukaryota > Metazoa > Arthropoda > Malacostraca > Amphipoda > Talitridae > Platorchestia > Platorchestia sp. MABIK. Next base: position 47,207 of record JACJUY010001685.1, on the reverse strand, counting down.
GTCAATCCCGAGGGAGAGCGAGACGATGAGGAACTGCACGTCAGGGACGGTGGGAGGGTCGTCGCCGCCGCCCAGCCGCGCCCACGCGTTGCCTTCCATGCCCATGGGGGCGCTCAGAGGACCTGCGAGCGGATTTTCTTGTCAAGAAACAAAGACATATCTTATCTCAGCCACATTTGTCCTAGTACTTTTACATTGGGAGCTGAAATGTTTTTATTCGTTGTAATACCATCGGCAGGCATGTGATGCGTTAGCTTATCAAACATTAAAAGTTTCCCTCCAGTACAAAGGCCAGAATTCAAAGATGTCGCACAAAACCTGAATACAACTTTCACACCAGCGTTTCAAATGTTAAAAAGAGTGTGGTAGAATTTTTCATCCTGATGGAACTGTAACTTTTCTTGCTAGCATGTGGAATTTTAAAACGTGACTTTTCGAGAAACTATGACTTCGAAATTTTAGGATTATCTTTGTTTTTACATGTACGTTGATTGTTTATTAATGCTCATTCTTTCATGAAAAATTATCATTGTCTCGTTATTAGCGTTGACGTTTATGAAACACGTTGGACATTGCTGAATTGATAATTAATTAATTTTTCAACTCAGCTCCTAGCGTTGTCAAATGGTAAATTATTTTCAGCTGGCACACGTGCCGTCAAATATGACGCAAAATCTGAGGATAGTCACATCAACGGAAGTTAAAATTATGCTTTTCGTAGAAGAAACCAAAAAGAAACTATTAAAGAAATATTATTATCATTTTTTTATTAAGTTAATCCGTCATAAGATTTAGAATTAAGAGTTACTGTATAGTTACTGATGTAAAACTTGATGATAAAATTGTGATTCAAAGATTGCGAAAGAAGAAGTTTTGTGTCCAGTAATTGCTGCAGTAAAAGTTGACATGCACCAGGCATTCTGCAAGGCCTGAAATACACGTAAGTTACGAAATATTGTTCAAACATTGAGGCTAATCTTGCAAAACGCTTGCTAACTTCGCCTGACATGTGATCGCCCCACTTCTACTTGGTATTGGGAAAGGCTCTGCAGAACCTTATTCCAAGTCTTCCCTTAATAGCCTTTGTTTTAGCAGAGATTCAATATTACAGTGAAATTTCAAGTATATACAGGGTGTTGGTGGAACTCTTGGTACAAACTTCGGCTACTAGTAGAAAATAAAAATTTAAACACTTTTTCATCAGTGAAAAAATTTCGAAAAACGCTTAGTTTTTTCATTATTGGGCTTAGAAGTTTTTAATGCTACGCTACAAGAACACAACAGCGATTTCGCAACAGACAGGAATAAGGGCAATATGGGAAATTAGAATGAACAAGTGTTGGCAGAATCGAACATGTTTTATTTACAGTTTAAAAGATTACTTCACAGATTCAGGAAATTTCTAGAAATTCCTAGTCAACGTTAGCGACCCCTGGTAAGAAGCTTATGTGTATCTTTTGTCAGTTAGCACCGTGGCGCTGAAGTGGGAAGATGTATCGCCGTACAAATGCACAAATGGCAGACATGCATTTCACTTATGGTGCTGCTAATGGTAATGCAACACGTGCCGCGAGAATCTATCACGAACGTAACCCTAATCGAGAAGTCCCTGATCATCGATTATTCACTGCATTGCACCGAAGATTGACGGAAACCGGCAGTTTTAGTGTGAACAGAGTACACGTTGGTCGCCCAATAAATTATCATCGGGAGCAAGAAGTGTTGGAAAATTTCCGTAGAAACCCGCTTACGAGCACCTGTGCCGCAGTCGCATCTTTGGGTATTCGTGACCATAGTACAGTGTGGCATGTATTGAACCGGAATAATTATCATCCGTATCACTTCCAGAGAGTCCAGGGTCTCCTTCCCGTTGATTTTGGTCCTCGTGAGCGATTGGCGCAGTGGTTTTTAGATCGGGGGGTAGAAGATGCCGATTTTACAGAGTGTGTGTTGTTTACGGATGAAGCAATCTTCAGCCGAGATGGAATTTTTGATTATCATAACTTTTACTCATGGCAGCAGAACAACCCTCATGTCATCCATGAACGTCATCACCAACATCGCTACACTGTCAATGTTCGGGCAGGTATCGTGCACAATCAACACAATGGTCCATACATTCTGCCAGAGCGTCTTACTGGAGATGTGTAGAAAATCTTTCTTGAAGAAGTCCTTCCTGGTTTATTGGAAAATGTGCTATTAGGTATTCGTAGACGACTTTGGTTTCAACACGATGGAGCTCCGGCACATTATGCTCTAAATGTGGGACGGTTTCTTGACCAACAATTTCCAAATCGATGGACTGGTCGTGGTGGTGCTGTGTCCTGGCCACCGAGATCACCTGATTTCACTCCGTTAGATTTTTTCTGATGGGGGCACGTGAAATCTCTGATTTATGCGACACTTGTGGAGTCGGAAGAAGACCTTGTCGCTCGAATTGCAGTCGCTGCTGGAGATATCGCTGACAACCCAGGAATGTTTGGCAACATACGCAACTCGCATCGACGAAGGTGTCGTGCGTGTAACGATGTAAATGGTCGAAATTTTGAACACCTACTTTGATGCGTTACTTTCTATTATTTATTTATTAAAGTACTTCATGTTATTTAACGTTTTTCATTATCCTCGTGTGTTATTATTGAACATTAGTGCATGTGGTTAACTAGGATCGCCGTGAGTTCTTGAACCGCAGCATTAAAACTGCTAAGCCCAATAATTTAAAAACTAAGCGTTTTTCGAAATTTTTTCATTGATGAAAAAGTTTTTAAATTTGTATCTTCAACCAGTAGCCGAAGTTTGTACCAAGAGTTCCAGCAACACCCTGTATATGTTACTTGCGGTGTGTGTAACAAAAGTAAAGTCTCAGATGATCTACGAGATGCAAACTGCTCCAGAATTGAGAGTACTGTTGAAAACAAAACAATATATAACTAACAGTGATGTTTTTACTTGTAATGTAATAATCGATACCATAAAGCTCGATTTTCGGGGGGGGACAGGAATTCTTGTTTAGGAGAAATAGGGCTCAACCCTTTTTATAATTACAAGAGGTTATAGAGACGAGAAAATTACTAATAAATCTCTAAATACATAATTAATTATCCTGGTTATATTCATATCAAATCCTGTTATCATAAAATTAACCACTGCAAATTGACAACGTATTTTTACAAAATTTGGCATTTGATGTGCATCTAAAATTAAAATTTCTAATTTGAAAATAGGTTTCACGGAAAAATATGCAAACCTCTTCTCTTTGTAACGTATTGAAGTTTAGACCAGGGAGTGAGCAGCCTTTGGTAGCTCATGGCGTTGCCATGGCGCACGGTCCACGATATGCCGAAGATGGAAGGATGGTCCTGGAAATTCTGGCCTACGCCTGGTAGGTCTACTAGCGTCCGAATCTGGAAAAATGAAGATCTGAGTTAAGCCTGTTCACAGATCATAATAAATTATATATAGTCATTTTCAAGAGTTCATAGGGAATCCCATTTTCTTGAAGAATTATTTTTGGAATTGCTCCAGGATTTTAATATTCAACATCCAGTCATTCCGGAAAAGAAAAATTTGGAAAAAAAACATATTCGTGTAAAACATACAGCGAAAAATGAATTGAAGGGATTTTAAAACCAACTCTACGACTAATAAAAAATGAGTGATTGATAGCATTGTCATAAGCGCAGAGAGTAACCTGGAAATACTGAAAAAAACGAAAACATGCATGTTGTAAGACTATTAATAGATTATTAGTAATTTAAATTTCCGGACGCAAGTGTTGTGTGAGTTTATTTACACTGCTACTCATTCTCGAGTCGCATTGGCGAGAGGTAAGTGGGAAGCCCATTCTATGGGGGCGGGATTGTGCACCATGTTACACTAGCAATGCACTTAGGCAAAATTAGTCATTGCAAGCTTTGAATAAAAACTTTCAGGTTCTACGCCCAAAATTATTATGAAAACATTGTACCCCTCTTAGACTCATGTTTTGGCTATATTTTCATCTTGGGGAAAAAGTGCAGATGGTTCAGAAACTGTCTGGTAACCGTGAGTTAAAACCACGATGAGGATTATCAACGTTGAACATTTTGAGGTTACCAGATTGGTGAATTTTATAAGTCAGTCTCTAACATTGTGAAAATCTTATGATTGCAGATATTTTTTTGCACAAAATAACTAATTGCATTTTGTCTTTTTTTGTTGAGCTAGTGGAAAACGTACATATAATATCCAGCATCTTACATGCCGTTCAGTTGGTTAAAAAATGCATCCTTTCCGAAATTATCTGGCAACACGTACAGTATTAGTTAGAGTAAAAGAACCATGAAAGTTCAAAAATATTTAAAAGTAACTACCGATACGATACTTTGATTTAAATTAAGGTAAGGTTTCGTTTCACAAACTTCACTATTGTCAGGAGTGTCGTACCCCGTGGGACTCGAGGTGCTGCTTGGGCCCGATGCCGGACAGCATGAGCAGCTTGGGGCTGTCGATGGCACCCGCACTCAGGATCACCTCCTTGCGGGCGTACGCGCGCTTCACCTGCACGAGTATGAGATTTCAGAAAAGCTCTAGGGAACAAAAAAAAACAGTTCTTTTCCAATAAAGATAATATGAAAACCATCGTTGGTTTTTAAAATATCTTAACATTCCGATCCTTAGTTGAAATACACACTTGGGTATCGTAGTACTCATGTCAATAGTCGAAACAAATGATTGAGAGAAAAGCATGGGGGAAATGTATTCCATTCGTTGCGTTATCTAGTTTGACAATGCATGTATATACGAGTTAAAAACTAAAATACCAAATCTCTAGGAATAACTCATCCTCTTTTATCCTGTTACCAATAAACCTTGTGTTTGTGGACAAACTGGGAGCTGTGCAAGGGACACGAGGGATTCCCATCTCGAGTATGCGCGCAAACTTTCTTCTTTTTACTCAAAAAGTTGTGGGAATAAGAGTTCATCAAATAAATCGAAGGCGTGAACAAATTGCTTGTGCTTTGAAGATTTCAACACTTCATATTTTAACTAAAACAAACAGTCGCTTTTATTTTACTTTCATTATTTTAGTGCCGTAGAATAAAGAAACATGAAAGTGGTACTTAGAAGTTTGAGGAGCAATGATTCACTCCAAAATTATATTTCAGTTTAGTTTCAAACACGGTCTTCCGTTTAACGCCTGAAGAACCCAATGCGGCAACAGAATTTAGATGAAGGACGCCATCAAGGATTTCATTTAAATAACGATTCAATAATACAATAATTACATAGGCGTACAAAATTTAAAGAAAGACTGAATCTAGACGTTCTTTTTCTCACCTATCATTCATTGACGTAAGTTATTTTTACATAAATTATTCGATACCTTCCTTAGCAAGCCATACGAACTTACAGAATAGTTTGCCAGTTTTAACACAGCGGACTACGATCCTCATTCTTTACAGATACGCATGCGTACCAATAACAGTGCGCTCATTGAACAATTTTTTCAAAGTGTAACATTCTTCATGTGAAAATTTCATTTGCATTGAAATGTAGCCCCACATTGTAATTTCCTCATTTGCTTGCATAAATCTAAAATGAAGGCGACTTGTACGAAAATCACGCAACTAATTAGTTACTTTATAGCTCTAAAATAGCCACGACCGTTGATGTGTAACATTCTTCATAAAATTTTTTGAAATTTTTAAAATTTAGAAGCATCTGTAAAAAAAACTGTATTCAGTCATAAACGTGTAATTTTTCCTATACTAATTGAATACAACCAACAAGAAATTTCTCTCGGACATATGTGCCGATTAGAAGCTGCCCCACGAATGGGAAGTATCATGTTCATAAATATATCACTAATTCAAAATCACACATAAACAACGTCACAACTTATAAGCATGCTTTGCCATTCATGTTACTCTCGTAGAAGCTAGTCGTAACTTACGCGATTCTGATGCTTGTACTCGACTCCAATAGCTCGCAGATTATCGTCGAACAGAACCTTTGAAAAAACAAGAAACCATGATTATTTATTATACAGAGTTGCAACAGGTCTGTCATAGAGCATCGTTGCATTCGAATTAGCTCTGTGCTCCGGAGGCAGCTGTTACTCTTGATTACAGAACTAAAAATGACAAACAAATGTAGATCCCCAATATCAATGCACCTATTATTATCCATTAAATATTTGGAATGGTCATACTCAGTACATGAACTTACACTTTTTTTATTTTACAACCATTTTACCACTTACACATGATATTTCTGAACAAATTTGTGAATTCATTAATATGTTGTGGTTCGTTTACAGCAAAGAACTTGGCGTAACCAGTATTTAACACGAATATCAGAGGCAGATTATTTTTCCACTGAAGCTAAATACTGTTTCTGCAAGGTTTATGAACCAGTTCGTGGTAATCAGATCCGTTGCTATACAAGGAAATCTAGCACTTGTAGCGAGAATGAGCTTCAAAGCAATATTTAAAACGGTAAAAACAGTGCATCGCAATTCGTGAATAGCACAGTAAATTGATTCTTAAAATTTATGAGAGAAAATATTGAGGAGGAAGGTACATTATTATATTTTTATCCCATCGCCTGTGTCAGCACGAGACTTACCCTTGTGACTTGAGAGTCGGCCTGAATTTTGAGGTTCGGTCTGTGCAAGTTGGGCTTGATGAAAGCCACTGCGGCTGACCCTCGCTCTCCGTTCTTTGTTGTCGTGTCCGGCGTGTTGAAGCCTGCCCGATGTGTTGCATTTGTATGCATTGAAATGAATTGAATTACTCCACATAAGTTTCTTATTTTAGTTTCTATCATGTAACAACCACCAAAAGGCTGTGTGTTGTTGTAGTCATGCAGTAATGGGAATTTATTGAAAAAACTTGCGGTTTTTCGTGGCAGCAAACAGTTCTATTTTTCAATAACATTGTTACTAGGATTAATGCTGATTATTTAACTTATTAAGGAAAGAAATTCCTGATTGGGACTTTCACCGTGTGAGCCAAATCACCCACTCAATTATAAACCAAATTTATTTGCCGCTTTTAATACATGTCTTGAGCTGTAAATCGATATTCACGAAAAAAATGACTAATGAGAACCAGATGTAGTGATATGAAGAACATAGATCTTATATGTCTAGTTTGAGGAAAAAACGTCAACAAACATTGGTAAAAATTTGGTAATTTTTAAATTTATCAGTGTGGAACTTGTTCTCAAAGTTGGTCTGAAAAAATGCGTCTGAGCGAAAGTTGTACGTTCTCCTTAATGTTCTCGATAGATTTAATCGCTATCAAGCATCGACTGTTCTCTGAAGAAAAACGAAAATTTTCTATGAACAAAGAAGAAAACATTTTCAGGCACAATGACAGCATTTAGGTAATATGAGAAATGCTTCTGAATATTTCCTCCAAGAGAAACGCTTAAGGATAAATACCCCTGCTAAGTTAAGGAATGTAAGGACACTTCTATATGTTATCGAAAAAAAATCGTAGGACAATTGATTTCATAGCGTACGCGAGACTAAATTAAAACTAAAATTTTGATAAAAACTGTTTCTCGATGTACTGGCAGGCCGCAACCGAGACGGTGCAGAAACTGTTATGTGGAAAGTACAGAAATTTCTTGAGATACCTTTCCGACTCGCGCGCCGTTAAAACGCATAAGTTCATTCACCTGTAACTTTCGAAATAATGCACCTATCGAGTTCAAATTGCTCTCAAACGAAAGATTGAAACATTCTTAAGGGAAAATTGTATATGCCAACATTCCTCAGCATTCACAGACACCAGGAAGTGAAGTTCCCGTAACCCTTCAAAGGTCGGTCGATTTTTTCGTTTAATCTCAGTTTGCTCAACTACTAAATTCCAAACTAATGCACTTACATGAAATGTCGAAATTCTTCAACCAAGTGAAATCATGAGGAACAAACATGCACGGATGAAATCGTACGTCAAATAAAGTTGTCACACTTCACATGTGCGATTACATTACACGTAATATTTTTTAATGATGTTCAGTGTAGTGGTTCAAAAATATACTTTATCTAAAAAAATCGTAGAACAGTTGATTTCATAGCGAACGCGAGACCAAATAAAAACAAAAATTTTGATATAAACTGTTTCTCGATGTTTCTGGATTTGAACTCCCGACTCTGACCTCAACTTTGATTCCAATACAACAATTAATTGCCAACAACTGCAACAAGTAAACATGGAAACCAACGACTCCGACATTTCCGTGTTTACTTGTTCGTCTTATTTCATTCAACCATTGCCCAACTCAGTAGCGCAGCCAAGGGGGGCCACGGAGACCAAGTCCCCTCCCCCTCCCCCAGAAAACAAAAATATTGAGCTGCGGCCAGTTTCAGTCGCCGTTTTAAGTAAAAGAATAAAAAAGATTGTTGATAATTAATGTCTGCAACCGAAATTATTATATGCCAACATTATTTCAGGCCCCCACAAATTATTTTTCGGGGATCCTGGCCCCCACGAAATTTTAGGCTGGCTGAGCCACTGGCCCAACCTATCTCGCTTTATGTATATATTTTTGTGCCACTACACTAAACATCATTAAAAAATATTACTCCGTTTAAATGAACTTCCAATAGAACGATTCGTAGAGAATCTTACTCATAGAATACAAAAAAGAACCAGAGTAAAAACGAACATCACGTTTATGGCACACGTTTCGGAATTATTAAAAAAATTCCATCAGTGCTGAAACAGGAGAAAAAAGAAAACTTTCTTGAGATCCTTATAAAAACATAGGTATATATTCCACAAAATTCTCTTAATGTCTAAACACCTTAATTTTTATTCATTCATACAGAAACAGTTGCACACTCATAATTCACACAAGCACACATGTACACGCTAATCCAGATACACCGAGTGAACACACACGCTATGCTTACACACACACAGAATTACGTCAGTAGGTGGGGGCAATTGATAACTTTACGGCACTAATGTCATTGTTGAGGTTAGGTTTATGAGTGTACGTGAAAATGTAATCGTTTAAATGTAATCGCAAATGTGAAATGTTACAACTTAATTTGACGTATAATTTCATCTGTGCATGTTTGTTCCTCCTCCATTTTGATAACGCTAATATCACTTGGTTGAAGAATTTCAACATTTCATGTAAGTGCAATTGCTTAGAAATGAGTAGTTGCGCAAAATGCGATTAAACGAAAAAATCAACCTATGAGAGGTAACGGGAACTTCGCTCCCTGCCC
>JACJUY010001685.1:21503-37959 GCA_014220935.1 Platorchestia sp. MABIK | reverse complement strand
AAGTGAATGAGAGTTTGGTCATACATTTTAGCATGAAGAATGACTTGATGTTGAAATTGAAACTAATTTGAAGTTTAATTAATTTAATAATTTGTTCGAAAGTATAATTAACAGTGAAGTGCACTCTGAGCCACAACACAAAATGAGCTCTGGAGGAAATACTGGAAAGTTACTCGAGTGAGAAAAACCGCTATCTTCTCTCGAGAAGGCGTAGCAGAATAACTCAGAGGAGAAACTGTGCCCTAAAATGCCCCCAGTGACGCACCCATCTGGGAGGCAGCGTTGGTGTCGAGGCTGGGGTGGCCGAGCTCCCGCCCCGCCGCGAGGAAAGCCTCCATCACGGGGGTGCCCCACCGCTTCGTCTCCACCGTCAGGGGGCCACCCTTGCCGTGGTACGCAGCTGGTTCACGCACAGACAAAACGTCATTGGCAAAATGCAACGCAATGGTCATTTCCTTACTTGCTGTGAAACGTGAAGCGATTCTCGTTTAGAATTCATTTATATAGCATTGAAAAATGTTACGTTTATCTTCATGAACAATCTCAGTCCATACTTGCTTAGATTTAATGTTGAAACGGTGTAAAGCAATCACTGGAGAATCTGCGCGGTTCGTTAATATAACTTTCATCCTGAATTATTGGGCGTCTGTTCATGTCTAGTGCTGACGTCTTGAAAATTGCGCGTTGTGTGATTTTTCTGAAATGCAAATGCAGTTATTGCTGTCATGGCGTCCTTGTTTGCCATATTTTAATGAAAAACGTGTATATTCGATTCAGAAAAGCTGAGGAATATTTTTATTTTGTGCGAAACCTAATCAATTTTTTATGAACATAATCTTCATTATTTATTTGAAGATCGAAATTTGTCTCATAGATATTCTGGACTGAATTCTATTGTGTTCGCGAAAAATTGTGGGGTTTCGTACAAAATTAAGACCATCTTTAGTTTTTTATTAATTTGATTTGCAAGTTTCTCATCAAAATGTGTCAAAAAATATGTAAAAACTGAATTTGCTGCATTTGCATTCCAGAAAAAAGTGTACAATAAATTTTCAAGACGTCAGCGCTACACAGGAACAGAAGCCTTATAATTTTGGAACAAAGTTATGATAGCGAACCATGCCTATTCTTCATTAATTACTTCTCACGGCTTCAAAATTAAATCTGAGCAAGCATGGACTGAGAGTAAGCATCAAGATGAATTTTTGAGTTTTTTAAAGAAATAGTTATAATTTTTTGTAATGCTAGAAGTGGTGTAAAAAAGAAAGAAATCTTAATGTTCGGTTATAAAAAGATTTGTTTGCCTAATTTAGAGCCTGTGAATTTGCTTTTGCATTGTCCAATATTTTCATTTTGCTTTTTTACTTGTGGTGAGCGCAAAGTAAATAGGTAAAAATTTTAAAAATTTACCAAGATTGTTTTTACTTGCAGTATTCATGTCTAAATAACACACTTGCTTACCTGGCCAAGAGTGTCACGAGCTAATCTTACTCGTCAACAACGGCTTTTCCCCTGGCTTATCCCAAAACCTCCCCAGTGATTTAGATTTATCAATACGTGCGGGCTCGACCAGGGGGTGATTGCGTGTAGCTTAAACATTTAAGAACTCAAACCAGTGTTGAACTTGTCTAGTAGAACTTCATTGGAATAAAAACATGATGCTGTCGTTGGTACACCGGTATACGACCAGCCCAGCATTAGGAAAAACATCAAAATTCGTACATCAGATTATTCAGGCCCATTAGCGTGGGTGCCAGCGAGTCCTGTCCGAAGCTGCGTTGTGAGTTTATCTTTTCGTTAGGACTTTTCCCTAAGCGTCCACCGCACGGTTCTAAGAGAATATAGATTTCAATGACCCTTCGTTAGTACAGGTTCTGCCTCAGATCTATCTGAGATTCCCACCGTTTTCGCTGGTGAGGTTCCCCATGTAGTTCTCGGACTTCTTGAAGTACTTGAGGACGGTCTGGTAGTCCCAGCCCGGGTTGCCGAGCGCCGCCCACCTGTCGTAGTCGTAGCGGTTGCCTCGGTTGTACATCATGAAGTTTATGGCACTGGAGCCTCCGATCACTTTGCCGCGCGGGAATAGGTTGGCCTGCGTGCATAGTCAACACTACAGCTACTCCAATTTTGTTACCCGATACTTACCAGCAGGCATGACTTGAATTAACCTTCATCGGGCTATTTGAACGATGATTTTCTTAACCAAAATGTTTCATTTTTGAAATTATGAGTCATGAAAGTATATTTTCATGTTATGATGTTAAGCATTCCTGATCATTCATCCGGCTACCAAGAATGCGTACGAAATCGTAGTTTCTCCTGTAGGATTTAAAGATCAAGCAAAAACTATTTTCGGCGAAAAATGTTTCCAATTTAATTTGCAATATCCTTTGCGAACTTTCCAACAAAAAAACTGAATACCTACTGAGTTAAAGAAACTTACATGAATCGTTAGATGATCTCTTCAATCATTAGAGTGGATCTAGATTCGAGTATTGAACCTATTTTTTTAGAAACATTTAGATTTACTATTCCTTGTTCATTATTACCGCCCTTGTAGAACTGCTGCACTTAAACTAATTTTACGCTATTAGTCATCAGGTTATTTAAGCACTGTAAAGCCAAATTTACAATCAACGTTTTCATTTCTTTCATTATGATATTTTAGAACTGATGGGAGCAAGGGCCTAACATCAAAATTTAATGAGGAAAATGGGACACGTCTTTTGTCTCGGTACTGTCCTTGAAACGAGCCCAACAAGTTGCCCTACAAGTGGTGACGCAAACGGCAGGCAGGAGGCCCACTTTTTAGGAACTCAAAGCATGCTGGATTCTGGATAAGCGTGGTGGAATTTGTTGCAAAAAATATCCTTCGTACGCAAGTTCAAGGTCAACCTCTTCGATGAGGGAGCTGTTGCTACCTTCTGCCTCTCACGGACGTGCGCGCAACTACCAATCAACTTTGGAAAAACCAGATAGCGAAGCCGTGTTTCTCTCCTAGATATGACGATGGCCTTGAGTGGTCAATTTAACAGAACGTAGATTTTGTCGGGCGTCCCTGAAATTTTTGCTTCATTGATGTTGGTCGGGAGAGGAACAATCAGATCCTAATTTTTATTACCGATAGCTTTTTGTTATGCGTAAATAAAATTATCTCAATTTATGTTGGTTAGAGTAGTCATTTACTCATGCAGTCAAAATCATCAGAGCCTCGTTTTACACTCAACGTTTTGAGGCTCGAGGCCTGAATTGAGCCACATCATGTCACCAAATAGTCACGACTTAGCTACCGTATATTCTCAAATCTTGGGCAAGTTTTGGATGCTGAATGCAGCGATAACGGTTTTATTGCTTTGTACATACTTGCTCCCCTCAAATTTTCGCTGCACTAATTTTCACTTTTTTGCTTTAATGACAGAGGGCCTAATACTGTTCACTACGTTTGCTATATATAATGTTTCTTACATTTCCAGTGCTCCCAGTAATTCACAAACTAAGCAAAATTGGCTGCTGTATACTCAATTAGAACTAATTCATTTTAGTTTAGACGAAGTTTAAAAGAAGTTGACTGAAATCACGCTGAAATCGATTAGACGCTGAAAATAAATCCTGATTGTTGTGTTTGATATTGGTTTAATGTAAAAGAATTTTACAATCATTTTTTTCTCATTTCAAAGCATTCGGCTCTGAAGATTTTCCTCATATTCTCACCCATGAAAACTCTTTTTTCTAACATACGTAACGTTTCAATAAATCACAGCGTTGGAAAAATGCATGAGAGCATTTCAGGCTCAGATGGTAAGCGATTTAAGTAAAGTAATTTGATTCCTTTACTTGATCTGCTTGTTAACTGGAAGTTTATGCATTGTGTTTAGATGGGTTTGTCGATATTTCGATATTTCTCCAATCGTACCATGGTTGAAGCTACTCATTTTTAATTATCCTGTCTGCTTCTCTATGTTTCTCTGGGTCTGTACGTTTTTCAGTCTCCGGATTCGGATGAAAGATGCACCGTCTATTCATTACACGGTGATTTCATCGAGATAAGCCTGAGAACAGCTTGAGATATACTTATTTCCCTCCATCTCCTGGTTTTTGAGTCTGTATGCAAGCACTTGTAACTCATCATCGGTAACTCCCACTTTTTCTGACTACTACGGACAGAATTCCGACCCATGTCAAGATCGTTTGGGGACCACAGGACGGCTCTGCATGTTTCTAGCCCTCTTGTCTACCTGGATTAGACCTGTTGCTTATTAATGTTCGTGGTTTTGAAAGGGTAAGCTTAACAGAAATGTCTGAGTAGTCAATGTTGCCCGACCGACACAGTTTATGCATTTTTAGGCAAAAAATTAAATAACGCGTCTTTTTTAAACGTGAATCTTGCAACACATAAGGAATACATAGTACCTGCACTTGCGGAATAAAATATTAATGCTTCATACTAAATATCCTGTGCTGTACCTCTTCGAATTTTCTGGAATCGTAAGCTTATCTCACTAATGCTAAAATCTTAAGTAGCTTCAGCGCCTTTTCAAATTTTATTCAAATAATTAATGTGAATTCTTGTTAACTTGCTGAAAGCTTGAATGTGTTGCTAAATAAACTAAAACACTCCTGTTGAACCAACCTGTTTTTAAATTGAACATTATAACGAACTTCTAGAGTTATTTACCTTATGTTATTTCTTATTACTCGTTAAGTATGCAGGAATCCCTAACCTTTTTAGTCTCATGTCTTTGACGTGTTAAGACTACATCCCAAAACATGTCGCCATTCACTTCAGAGAACAAAGCATAAATTCATTTCTTGCGTCTCCAGAAATAATTCAAAAGACACCAATTTTCTACTCTGGCCATGACTACCAAGGGATTGAAAGTGCGTGAATGGTTTGGGAAGGGGGAAGAATTTTCAGATAAAAAATTCACATTAATTGTCGGAGAGAAGGAAAAGCGCTGTTTAACTAATTGCACCCTAGATTTTTTTTTGAGCTCTACTTTGTTTGAGGCAAATCTGATGAAAGTGTTCACCACAGAATGAATTTATGTATCAAATTAGGTTGTACGATTCCACATAGCTTGAAAATGAAGGTAATAGCGAAGACTATTGATTTAAAAGACATTTTTGTTAAAAAAAGTCGAATCGTACAACCTAATTTGATACATAATATTCGCGAGTGCTACGGTGAAGACGCTGTTCGATCATATCGGTTGTATGAAAATTGTTCAAAAAGACTTTAAAAGGCAAAATTAGACCTATCTTTCCTCATTAAATGCAAAGCTTATAATGTGATACCAAAGTTTCTACGCTTCAAACTGTACAAGAGGAGCCTGCACACCTCCCAGTTCTACAAAGCATGGCATGCAAAGCTGCTGTCCCAGGAGATCAACTCGAAGAAGCGAACAGTGGCTAGGCTGACCAGTGAGGTGAATTGCTGTAAGACTTCTTGTGTGCAGCATTTTTCTGGTTTGCTGATCATCTTAATAGAGCGTAATCTAGCTCAGATCCTCTGTGAGTTCTCAGCTCGTACAAAATCCGTTCACCGTCGTAAGCTTCGAGATCTCGGAATTTATAGTGATCTGGATAATAATAATAATAATAATGAGAGGTGTTGATACAATCAACATTAAAGCACGGATGCGGGTCCTTTACTGCTCCCCTCTACGCATGTCGTCTGCGACCATAAGATCAATTGAACAGTTTATCATTAAAGGTAATTCAATTGCAAAAACAAAGTTACTTAGGCATTTAAATTAGGTCGTGAGCAGCGTTTCGTTGCTTTTCATTGCGTTTCGTTGCGTTTCGTTGCGTTTCGTTGCGTTTCGTTGCGTTTCGTTGCGTTTCGTTGCGTTTCGTTGCGTTTCGTTGCGTTTCGTTGCGTTTCGTTGCGTTGCGTTTCGTTTCGTTGCGTTGCGTTTCGTTGCGTTGCGTTGCGTTTCGTTGCGTTTCGTTGCGTTTGGAAACCTGTGCTATTTTAACAAAAGGAAAGCCTACCTAACCGTTAGCTCGGGTTCTCACATTTGCCCCCTGGGAGCGCTAGTTCCCATAGATACAATAGTTGTATCCCCCTGAGGGGAAAGACATCTGGAGCCTTGTGATCCGAATTCTGTGATATTCAATTGTAGTTCTATTATTTTATCGCCTAGGCTAAAGTACCTCTTAGCCTTTGGTCTTGATTTTTCTCTCCCTGAATACAACCTGAACTTTTATAAATATTTTCTTGCTTTTGAAAAACTTGCTATTAGCCTTAAGGATTACCCATGCTCAAACCTAGCTGATTTTACTAAAGAGCTGAAAGCACTCTCTCTTAAGTATTATTACAACTTTAAATCATGTAAAATTTTTTCTGCAATATTTGGAAAGCAGGATTTAACTCTTCTGAAATCGTTGGTTAGGAAGAAGGATGTAGTTGTGACAAGACCAGACAAGGGTAGGGGGGTTGTCTTACTGGACAAGTCACGGTATCAAGAGGGATTGCTCAAAATTATATTCGATCGCAGTAAATTTCAAGAAATTATCGACCCTATTCATAAGTATGTGCTACGGATTGAAGATAAAATCAATAATTTCCTTAGGAAACTGTGTGATTCTTCTGTTATCTCTCAAGCCGTATATAATAATCTGTACGTCAGTGGTTCCGGTCCTGGAATTTTGTACGGGCTACCTAAGGTGCACAAGGCCGACTTTGCAACAAAATTTCAACTGAGACCAATATTTGCAGCGTATAAAACTCCTTCTTATAATATTGCGAAATGTTTAGTGCCAATTTTGAACCCATTGGCTTCCAACGAATACAGTGTGCTCAATTCATATTCATTTGCTAAAGAGATCTCAACTGTTCGCAACGCCGACACGCTGTACATGGCTTCATTTGATGTTGAAAATTTATTCACCAACATTCCATTGACCGAAACCATTGACATTTGTTTGCAGCACTTGTTTAATGTAGAAAATACCGTACATAATATGAGCAGAACTGTTTTTAAAACTTTGTTGGACCTTGCAGTTCGGCATTCGTTTTTCTTTTCAATAGTAAATTTTATAAGCAAACGGAAGGGTTAGGCATGGGGCTGCCCTTGGGGCCAACTTTTGCTAATATTTTTATGTCATACCATGAACAAAATTGGCTCTCAGAGTTCCCTGTTCCTTTTAAGCCTGTATTTTATCGTAGGTACGTTGATGACACCTTCGTTTTATTTCGTGATCCAACACATGCCAGTTTATTTCTTGACTACTTTAATACGAAACATGCCAGTATTAAGTTCACCATGGAAACTGAAGCTAATAATAAATTACCTTTTTTAGATTGCTTGGTACAGCGCACAAATAACACTTTTTGCTCTTCTGTTTATAGAAAAGATACGTTTACTGGCATGGATTTAAGTTTCTTTAGTTTTTGTCCGTTACAGTTTAAAATCAATCGTATCAAGACGTTATTGTTCCGGGCATATGAAATTAGTTCCAATTATTTATCATTGCATAATGAGCATGAATTTCTTAAACAATTTTTTTTTTGAACAATGGCTATCCGCTTCACTTACTTAATAGATGTATTCGGCAACTGATAGAAACCAAATGTAATTCTGCTACGATGCCGCTGACAGTAGAGAAAAAGAAACTTTACGTGTCGATGCCGTTCTTCGGTTTTCAGTCCGAGAAGCTGAAGAAGGAACTACGCTCTCTTACAATGAAATATTTTATGTGTATTGACCTCCAAATTATATTAGTGAACAATTTTAGAATCGGTACTATGTATTCGTTCAAGGATAAACTGCCTATGTCTATGCTCTCATCTATTGTGTATAAATATTGTTGCCCACTGTGTGGGTCTGTGTACGTTGGTTCAACCACGCGCGCACGAAGATGTAGAGTATTTGAGCATATTGGTAGGAGTTTAAGAACCGGTAATCCACTAAGCAAGCCACTTCACTCAGCCATACGAATTTATTGAGATCATTGTAATTCTCCAGTTCTGCAGCAAAACTTTTCCATCTTAAGTTCTGCTCAGTCACTGATTTACGTATTATCGAATCCCTCTTCATTAGCAGCTTAAAACCCGATCTAAACGATATGCAATCGTCCCAAGCCTTAAAAATAGCTTCAGTTTAACATTTTTCAGGTAATTTTTTTGTGTAGTTTTTCTTCAATTCATAAATGTATATTTTTTCCGTGTATTTTTTCAGACATCCGCTGACGATGACCTTAGGGTCGAAACGTTCGTTTTTTATCAAAAATGTCTTTTAAATCAATAGTCTTCGCTGTTACCTTCATTTTAGAATGAATTTAGTTACACCATTTTAACTATTAACTTATCGTCAAAGTTAGATACTCAATTCTCATGAGTATTTACTGACTCAGTACTGAAGTCAAACTAAACAAAGCAGACACAAGCCAGATTTTTACCCAGGACTGCTCTTCCTAAACACAATACCCTGGTTTCGATGCTATCTCTGCGCTGGTACATGAAATCACATAACAGGTTGGAAGACAACTCGGCAGTCAAATTGTTGATTTGTGCCAGCACCCGAAGCACGTGGCACACGAAGTACAATTTTCCTAGTGTTCTGCGGCAATCGCACATTCTACACTCACGTTATTCTCGTAGTTGAACTGGGAGTACTTTTGAGGCGTAGTCCGATAGTTGTAGGTATAGGGACTACCCTCCGGCATGAAGTTGAGGCTGAAGCCCGGCACTCTACTCTCCGAGGGAGGCTTCCCCCCAGCCTCCAGGACCAGGACGTCCCACTCGGGGATTTCGGAGAGTCGCCCGGCCACCGGACTCCCCGAGGCGCCAGATCCCACTGCACGCAAAATTTGGGGGTGAAAGGTTTGGATTAATTGGTAATGGCTGTGTATTTTAACGTTCGTTCTACTACCCGATATTGATAGAATGTGGGATTGCACGTACGTCCTGGAGCTTTTTAATGCACTGTATACGTAGTATGAACGGTTATTACTCTGTATGTCTGTAGAAAAATCTTCTTTCAATATTTCCAAAAAATAGGATTAGAATTCAATTGAAGAAGGATTGAATAAAGTATTGAAAATAAAATTCGTTCACAAAATTTA
Source organism: Platorchestia sp. MABIK (assembly GCA_014220935.1). NCBI lineage: Eukaryota > Metazoa > Arthropoda > Malacostraca > Amphipoda > Talitridae > Platorchestia > Platorchestia sp. MABIK. The sequence goes on along the minus strand of JACJUY010001685.1, from coordinate 28,890 downwards.
CACCTTTTGAACTTTGGAGCTCAACGTCCCCTCCTAAATCAAATATTCTCTGCCACCAAAATGACATTTTAATTTTTTACACAGATCATATAAGTGCTCAACGAGAGGCGAAAAACACCATAAGATGAAAGAGTGAGACATTGAACAATGCTATTCACGTAAAATACCAAGAGATAAACAGAAATGCCACCTTTCACAAATTAACGATGAGAATTCAATTAAACTGACAGTAAAATGGACTGCCACTCATGCTTCATTATTTTACCCATAGCAAGAGCATTTGATCTGCCATGACTTACGAAGTGCTTAGCGGCTTCGGATGACCAAGCTTTGTGTCATTAGCCAGACCTTAAGTTCCAGCAAGTGATGTAATCTCTCCAAGTGCTTGCTTGCTACGTGTTTCGTTACTTTTCCAACCGTGAAGTTAGTTCAAATCTCGTATCTCAAGTCCAACCACCTCCGAACTTTAGCTAACCAAATACAACGAAAGTCACGTAGGAGTTATTTTTACGATTACTCTCTGACACGTTTGCTTAGAAAAAATGAAGGGACATGGTTGACGTTGTCTAACTTTCATCAGATCAGTTGACTAAAAACAATGAAATTAGAAACAAGCGACATTGTTTACTGTGTGGGTGTCGCGAGGTTTTCTTATAATTCTCATGTTCGGACACAAAGTTCAAAACGCAACACCCAGGAGGGTTATACGACTTATGTGGCTCCTTGTACAAGAAGGGAAAATTGAAGCAGTTTTATTAATTGATTAGAAAAAAAGCGTAGTTCACGACTGAGAAGGGAAGGTGTTACTTGACAGCACAGGATAGGTTTGGCTACTTGAAACTTAGTAAGAAATCGGCATTCGACTTCACAGACTCCCTCCTCCCCTCTGAGCTAGCGTGGACCATGGCTGATCACCACGCTAATTGGAGTCCGGCCCCTGTTTAACGAAACATTGGGCATAATTTTTGGGAGAAGTGCATGCAAGAAGTGGACACGTGATGAAATCACGTGTTGTGAATAATCGAAAGCTCCCACACCAGAACGAACCTGACTAAGGAGTACAATTTAATATTTGAGATGGGATCTTAAGTAAAATGGCAAACAGTCTGCGCATTCTTAGACTCTCTTCTAACATATCCAGAGAAAATGCATCAGCTGAGGAATGATTGCAGATAACGAATTAGAGATAACATACTCTCTGACAGTAAGATCTCCATCAGCGATGAGTTGCAGTCACCTCACCATAGACAAATGAATAAAAAGGTGTAAACAGGAATACTCTCATCTCGTGGGACGCGGGTCAGCAAACAACCGTACTGTACTCACCAACGATGAAGTCGACGGTGATGCCGTCACCCACAATGTTCGTTGGGAAGTGTGTGCGACCGACCAGGATGTAGGCCAAGGCCGCGAAGATTGCCCTTGATATGGCACTGATTTTGAGCTGGCTCATTATTGTGCTGTTTTATTCGGACAATGGACCAGTTGTAGAAAAATTAATGGTGGTTGATAACATACGATTTAGTAACGAGTGGTAGAAAAATTAGTCAAACTTGCTCATACACACCATCAAATTTGATGACATAATACTAGGGTTTTAGCGTTTCGAGATAAAATGGTCTGAAAAATAAGATGAAAATATTTATGATGAAATTTCAATTTGCCTGCTACTGTATAGTACACCAAAGTGTTATATTCCACTCACTTAGAACACGGTAATCGCATTTGTTTTGAGAAAAATTGTTATTTAACAAATAGAACGGCCAAGCGGTCATTTTGACCGTTTTTAGAAATTCAAACAAACATAAATGTCATAATTTTATCGGTAAGTTCTGCGTGCAACGCAACTTTAACAAGAACGAAAGGGCAAAAACCAGGCGACATATAATTTTTAAAAACAGTATGTCAAAATTAGATCGTTTCGGGCCTAGACCCATCTTCAGCTAAACAATCTGAAATGACAATAGTGAAACATTAATAACCTAGATCCATCATTGGCTAAAACAATCAAAAATGACAAAATTGAAACATTAAAAACCTATGCTAGAGAAACTGTTGGTATCTCGACAGTGGCACACGTAAGAATGGAAGAAAGTGACAGGGGGATGAGAAAAGGTTCTAACTATGTGAAGAGGGTGAGCGCTCTGCATGTCATTAAGCTGAGGCTTTAATTTGTGGATGTAGAAGGACTCCAAAATTCTAAGTTCAACTGAATTACTGGAATAACCTAATATGGAAAAGTCTAGATGGGTCTAGGTCCGAATGTGAAGATGGGTCTAGGCCCGAAACGTTCTAATTTTGACACACAGTTTTTAAAAAATGATATGTCGCCTGGTTTTTGTCCTTTCGTTCTTGTCATAATTTTGTATTGATAGCTCTGATACTTCTTGACTTTTCCTGGATAATAGTGATAGTTATGAGAGCAAAATTACTTTTAATATGATAAACAGTTATTGAAAATAACATGGTATACCTAAAACGGCGGGGCGGTCATTTTGACCGCTGTGTTATTTTGCTACTGTATTTTATGTATGAAGCATTCCTTGCAATATGCTATGACGCACCCTGGCTTTACAGACACACACACTTTCTGGGATTGCAAGAAGGGTGTCTGTGACAAGGTTTCAAAATGACAGCGAAGTTGGAAGATGTGGTATGTACGATACTCTACGTGAATCTCCTGGCCCTACATCACTGCCCAAACGTCAAATTGTAGAAGGGTGTGTGTGGAGTGCTTTCAATTTATTGATAGATGATTATATTATAAAGCACATGAAGGAATGCACTAAAACTGAGGCTCGCTCAAAATTGAACTTAAGATTGATCTACATCTTGTGAAGAAATATGCGCAGTTATGGGTACCATGTTGCTCGAGGAGTTTTGGTCAAAGGTCAAACAGTTGCCGATCTTTAGTCAAAGACTTGGAGCCCCCAACATTTTCGTGAAACAATGCCCCGTCAACGTTTCAAAGAAATTATGAAGTTTCTACGCTTTGAAATGAAATCAACGCGATCTTTGCGTTTGAAAAGTTATACATTTGCGTTGGTTTCGGCAGTTTGGGATCGGTTTATTGAAAATAGCGTCACATGCTACAGGCCTAATGGAAGACATCACTGTGGATGAACAGCTATTTCTCACTACGGCAAGATGCCCTTTTACACAGGATATTGCTAGCAAACCAGATAAGTTTGGGATTAAATTTTGGCTGGCAGCAGATGCAAAATCCCAATACCGCTTGAATGGGTTTTCACATCTTGAAAAGGATCATTTTGATCAAACTAACCAGCCACTGTCAGAACGTGTAGTTCTTCGCCTTGTTGAACTTTTCACAGAGAAAGGACCAAATGTGACCTCTGAAAATTTGTTCACTTCGGTGAAACTTCCGAGAAGTAAGGCCAAGAATACAAGTCTTGTAGACACTGTGAATTAAATTCGTAGAGAAGTCCCACGATGTGTCAAAAAAATCCCGTGAAGACACCTGCACGACGCTTATATCAAAGAATAAGGAGTCTATACTCACAGTCTACCAGTGCATGCCATCAAAAGACGTTCTTGTGTTGAGCACGCTACACAGAACTGTAGCAATTGGCAATGGACAAAAGAAACTTCCTGAAACTGTCGAGTACTATGTATAACTCAACGAAGTTCGGTGTTGACGTCGTCGACCAGATGACCATCTTATACTCCACAAATGCTGGATCACGTCGATGGCCTATCCATGTTTTTTACAATGTGTTGGATCTAGCTGGCATAAATGCAACAATCCTCTAAAGAGAACGCGCTGGGAAAAAAAGTTGCTTGTCGTTAATTTCTTCTCCAATTGGCAGTGGAGCTACAGCAGCAGTACAAAACACGAAGTAATAATGACCACTCCAGTGATGATGACGAGGTTGCTGTAGACGAAGCTGTAACTACAAAGTCAAAAATAAGGCATGGTCAGGTAAGAAAATGCAAAGGAAATAAGACTTCAGAAGAGTGCTCCAGGTGTAAACTTGCTGTTTGTGGTAAATGCGTAAGCAAACTATACAAAAAACTGAAAGGCAAAAACTGTATCTAATTCATAAAAATGCAAGCTGAACATGAAAAATGAATAACCATACAATTTTTTGTCACAAAATTATATTTTTAAGGAAAATGTAAAAGGATATTAAGTTATTATACGTAATTTCCCCTATTATTTTGTTTCTACATATATTCTTGAGGTCATTTATAAACTGTTTTATTCACCTACAATGACAACAACATGAAAATTAAAACAATAAGAATGTCAACAGTGAAATATTTTGAGGGATTGTCATTAATTTGGATTTGCGGTCATTTTGACCGCTCGGCCGTTCCAGGGGGGTGGGGGTCCGTGGCTGTTCTAGTGTTAAAGTTCATAATGCCGTGGAGTTTAGTGAAGAGCAACAACCGCAGTGAAATTACATGCGCACTATATGTACTGTAATATATAAAGTACCTTCCAATAGGTGAGCATTTTTCTGCACTACCGAAGTTGCATTCTTTGAGCGGCTCTTGTTACATTCAGGCGGGCTCTCCTCATAATTTCTTATCCTTCAGTTTCATTCATTCGTTTCCTCTGCTCCATTTTTTTTGCTCCATCTCTGGTAACTTCCCAACCCTCTTTCTTTAATTCCAGTTGCTGTTTATATCCAAACAGATTTTTACTCTTTGTGTCAGAATGGCACTCCAAAGAACAAACTGTCGTAATTCAGCATTTATGTAACGCTCTTACACAACACGTCATACAATGTGAGGTCAGTTGCTTCCTTGTTTTGGTTTCTGGCCCTTGTGAATTCCTTATCTTGGTTTGTTCTATTTTGCCGAGCCTGAACTTTTTGTTCTATCTTGTAAATCGTTCCCAAACCTCTATTTGTCTTTAATCCCACGTTTCGACTGAGCTTTAGGAACCTCCATTTTTGTACTTATACGAGCCAAATTCTTTCTCTAGACGATATTCTACTCATGGGTTTGAATATTTCTGGAGCATCTCACAAGTAGTAAAATACAAAGAAATCTAAAAATCTCCGAGGTTTTCAAGATTTTGACCGCTGCGGAATCCCTTATTCACTTTCATTAAAATCAATAGATACTATAACATCCAATTAATTATTTACACATTTCTTTAAGAATATCTCATTTGCATTGCCTCTTCAGATCATGGATGCATTTTGGAGATTTTGATGGAAAGTGAAATTTCAAATAACTCCACAAATTTGCAGTAGGGCTTTAATGGGGACTGGCTTAGCCAATCGAGTCGTTTTCTGTACATTGTGACTACTTAGAAATTTCTTGGTACATTTTACTATACGCAAAATGCTCTTATCCTACACGAAGATCTTGTCTATAGATAGAATTAAAAGCTTGTCTTTTTGCAAAGACTAACAATGAATAAAAGAGCAAAGGAAATCGCTTTAATATGAATCATTCCAGTCTTAGAATCATTTCAATAATAAAAAAGAACGTTTCGACCAATTTGTAGGTCATTCTCAACTTTCTGAAAAATGAACAAAAATGAAGAGTTATAACATAGTCAAAATACATTCATTTGTGGAATTTATGAATCAAAAGAGACAGAGAAACCACGCTAATTGCAGAGGGAAGGCTGACCGTGTGTTGTTTAAGATAGTTTTATCTTTTAAAATGAACAGGGCTTCTAGAATGCGAAGGTTTATTGCACCGGACGTAGAAGAAATTACTTCAAACTCATCCAGCCGAACTGGGAGGTCACAACTCTCTGCATGAGAGTAATCAGCCGATTGGGAAAGGGAAGAAAATAATTGTTTGGTTCGAAAACTCCAGCCAGCATGCTCAGCCACACGAATATCCAGGGCTCGAATGGTCGAACCCACGTATTCTGACGCTCACGGTACACAACAATATTCATAAATGACGGAGGAGAGCATACCTTTAGGTAGTTTGTCCTCGTAATTAAAATGGGACCCTGTTCTATGAACATTACACAATACTATTTTAAAGTCCACATGTAAAATGTACTTAGATAGCAGCAAGTAAAGATTATTTTTGAGCTTCTCAGACTGCTTGCCAAAGAACGGAAATGAAAAAAAAATTGTTTCAAATGAACAGTAGGTAATGGTACGCGTGAATAAAATTTATGATTTGAAAAATTCTTGATGCATGAAATTACCAGTCCTGAAGAAAAACCATTTTGACTTAAAAAACATTTCCAAAACTTGAATTGGCTATGAATGACATGAAATGAAGAACAAACATTGTATGCCCTAGAGAGTAATGTTTTGACGCTGTTAATTTTAAATATAAGTGGGCAGAAACTGAAGAAACTCATTCCTAGGCCAGCGAACGTTTACTTGCAAAAAAAAACAGAACTTTGAAAAGGGCCATCCTTGCGGTTAATTTTACCATCCAAAAGAAAAAGAGAATTGTGTCGCTCCGTTTCCATTGTTTACTTAATATTGGGGTGTTGAATGTTCAGATTTGCCAAAAATAAGTTAAAGTGCATGGGACTTTTAACACTTAGACTTCGGCAACTAAATATTAAGTTCAACACTAAACTCAAATTTAAAGTCAATTGTAAAAACTGTTTTGAAAATCCCAAACATGAACTGGATCGTGCTTTCATTTACCTTTGATGAAGCATTTATGAAAATTGAGTTTGTGACTACTGGTCGGAAAGCAGCATTATGAAAATTACCTCCGTGTACCACCGGTGGCGCACGTCGCAGTCAAAGTGTTAAGCAGTAGGGAAGTATCGTCTATGTATCGTCTGTAAACAACGGCCTAAAATCTAAAGGACAAGAGTCAAGCCTTCGTTGTTCGTGATAGCACATAAAAATATTAGCTAAAGTGGGCCTCAGTGGCAGACATATACCCAGTCGATCAAAATTTGTCACCAAACATAAAAAAATGAATTAAGACCAGAGAGCTGAAAGAGGGTGCTTGGTGAGGCCAATGATTACGTCAACACTAGCTGACAAATACTTTAGGAAAATGTCAATTGTTTCATGTAACGGGATATTAGTAAACAAGCTCTCGACTTTCAAAGAAACCATCAAGAGTTCGTTAGCATTATTGGTCGATTGTTATTTTAATGTCCACAATGATTAATAATTTTGTTCCCAAGAATCGATAAAAGAACACATTCAAGGACGTTTTACATGAATGACACTTTGCTCGCTAATGCGTAATTTTCGAGATATAACATTAATAACGTTCAGGTAGGAATAACATTATACAGTCAGTTGCGTCATCGCCGCATTGTTGGAACATGCGCCGATTCTTGACGGGAGAACATCAGCCTTGGTCTGGCTGAGCTAAGTTAATTCAGGTTTATTTAGTTTGGGCGAGCTTGGGCGAGCTTGGGCGAGCTTGGGCGAGCTTGGGCGAGCTTGGGCGAGCTTGGGCGAGC
>JACJUY010001685.1:0-21480 GCA_014220935.1 Platorchestia sp. MABIK | reverse complement strand
GGATGGGGGTTGTAAGCTGTGAAGGAAGATAGGACGGAATGGATAATCAATATTTAAATTAGGTTGATGCATTTTTCGCAAGCCGTATAAAATGCCTGGACCAGATCCTGAAACAAATAGAGTTTTATACAATTCATCAGCGATCATGGCCGATTTCTTTAGTTTGCGAAGGAAATTATTAATTTCATTTTTGACTCGAAGAGTGAAGTTTAGGATTGGTTCCGTTATGACCTTGAGCTTTGTATTATCAGGGATTAGGTTGTGCATACTAAATAAATACTTTTCTCTGTCTACCAGCACCACACCTCTTCCCATGTCTGGCTGAGAGATAATAATGCTCTAATCAGCTGAGAGTTTCCTTGAGGGGAGCTACTACCCTGTACTTTACCGAATTTATCGAATTTTTAAAATTTCACTCTTCAAGCTTCCATTACATCTAGAGGAATGAAAATTAATACAGATATGTAAAATTGAATTCTGAACACATTTTCATTAATAAACATTTTTGATTTTGGCAATAGAAAAAAAGTTATTGCGCAAACAAAAGAAAAATCGATTTACTTGCACAAAACTTTTCCCACTCTACAATTTTTTACGTAGAAACGCGATTGTGGTCTCATTCGACGCGGAAGGACTTTTGGAACCTCTAAACGAAGGACTATTTTGAATTTCGATCTAGAAAAAAGTTATTGTTACACATGTCCAACAATTGCGATCTTCTACTGCGAAAATCGAAAATTTTCGAAGAAGCTAATGTGTTCAGAATTCAGTTTTGCATATCTGTATTCATTTCGTTCACCTAGTTGCAATATAAATGTGTAAGCTGCGAATCGAGAAATAATCTAGGATTTACCTGGCAGTAAATTTTTGAACAAATGTAACAATAAATTTTTTCAAGTTCGAAATTTAAAAAAAATCCGGGGACGGTTCCAATTAAGACCCGCAAAACTTACAGAAAATTCCACCAGCCGGAGCCAATGGCAACTCAACCCAAAGAAGCCCAACCCAACCCAAAGAAGCCCAACCTAACCGAAGCGTGACCAACCCAACCTAATCGCGCTTCTACGTAAAAAATTGTAGGGTGAGAAAAGTTTTGTACAAGTATATACATTTTTTCTGATGTCCGCACAATAACTTTTTTTCTATTGCTAAAATCAAAATTTTCTATAGACTAAAATGTGTTCAGAATCCAAATTTACATTTCTTCATTCCTTTTCGTTCCTCTAGATGCAATAGAAACGTGAACAGTGAAATTTGAAAAATTTGGTATATTAGGTAGAGTACAGGGTAGTTGCTGCCCTTAAATGATTTAAATCAGGTTTGCTGAAGCGCCTCGCAAATATTTTGTATGGTTCAAACGAGTAATAGTACCGATATGCTAGGTTCTTCAGCTCGGATCTCATTTTAAGGAACTGGTCACGATTAACAGACTGAAGATTGAATGAAAGTTTCTCGAAATTGAAAAAATATTTGCGAAACTCTGACTTATAATCAGGCAAACAAAAACCCAAACCGAATGTTAGGAGGTAATTGACACGGGAACAAAGATGCACAGAACTGAAATTGAACACTCCTATAGACAGACCACATGGCTGGACACTGTTGAAAATGCCCATGTTTCTCAGTTTTTTCTCTTGGGTCGACTTTGTAGTTGAGCGGAAAGTCGTAATTCTCTTGAGATGCTCAGTGAATAGAAGGGCGGTCAGAGGAGGAAAATCATTCCGCAGCTTATCTTGGAGACTCCGTCCTATCTTCGCAGCTTACAAAACCCCAGCTTCAGGCAGTACTGCCTTTCCCTTAAACATGATTTCGTAAGCTGCGATCAAATAATTCAAATCTATTCATTAATGTTCAAAAAACTTTTTCCCAAAATTTTTCACATATGTTTTTTATTCACGAATACATTTCAATATCGCATCCTAATGTCGTTTAAAAAATAATGGAATTTTCCTTGGAGAGCTCAATTTCAGTTGATCTCAATGAAGTTCATTGCTTATAGTGCGAGTACGAAGTGAAACATTTGTTCCTTATACAGCAAAATTCTCATTGTAACTCTGCGAGTGATCGTTAGATTCTTTGAAAACATTGGTGCATTTTCCTCAATGATCTTGAAAATATCTTCTGCGGTGCACCAGATCATTTGCGGTTTTTCCCAATTTTTTACTCCTTTCACCTAGAAGCAACTGAAACAATGTTCGTCAACGGAATTTTAAGTTATTCTACTCTCTACTGGATAGTTTTCACTTCTATTCATTTCTTCGTTATCATTATTTTGCAGAGTTTGAAAATTATTTGCTTCTAACCATGATTGTACACCCTGTGTGATGCTGCTGTGATGACGGATGACAGAAGGCTTTTGTAGGTACTACTCATGTCAACTACTGAGAGCATTGCAGGAAAAATCTAAAGAAATCTCAACTAAACGCTACCGACAAAGAGTTAAAGAGTAATACCAGCCTTTAATATTCAGAAGTTTATTTAGTGCGAATACTTTTCTCATCTTTGTAAGAGCAAAAACTTAAAATTTAAAGAAGCAAAAATTTTCTTTAAGTTGAATGTTTTATTTTTCACACATATTCCGTTTTAATTCATTTTAATACAAGCATTTTCAAAATTTATTTCATCCAGCTTGTCAACAAATTTTTTTATAAAAAATTTTTTTAAGCGTGAAAATTTGTTTCATCCCACTGTACACAATCCTTCAGATAAGGACTCAACGTAGATAATTCAGTTTAAATTAACGTCAGCTCAAAAATAAAAAAAATTAGTCATAGTATATTGTTCAGGGATACTCTTCGCATTGTGTACCGGAATTAAAGCAGTCAAGATATTTTTCAACGTGTGGAGTTATTTAGTTTCAATTATGGGCTTAATTTTCGGATAGAGACCAACCAAGAAATAAAGTTTTGAAAAAAAATTTGCCTATAGTTAGCATTGATTAGCGGACAAATACCCAAGAAAGCGAGAGTCGTTACATGATGAGAGCCATGAGAGCTCTTGAAGGCCAAACGAACCCGCGCGACGCTCAGCTAATTCTCTCACCTCAAGTCCACAGCGCTAATTATTCTAACTGTTGTGTTGCTCTTCGATACAAGGAAACTGGACAGTAAAACAAAGAGACGTCACGTGCTCCACTCTGTGTCCCCTAAAAAGGGCGTTGTTTTCTTCACGCGGTAGAATCGCTGCTCATGCGTGTTGCCAAAAAAAAAAACTCTATAAAAACTTGGTCTTCGTTGTGGTTTTTTATGTGGCATGGCTAACTGAAATGAATGAGAGTTCAGTTAACATGTTGTTATGGTGTTGTCATAGCACTTAGTGGGATACATTGCTTTTGTAACACTAAGTGAGGAATTTAATTATTAATTAATAGTGATGCTCATTTCATGTGAACAGGTTTAGCTAATAGGTACATGGTAGTGCGTAATGGACTAAAGAAAATAATTTCATCTCTAAAGGCATTTAGTTTCAGGTCATTATTGTCATTGAGCTTCCATATCAAGGCATTATCAATTGCCATAGTTCCGTTAACAGCCATATCACAATATCCTTAAGCGATGTAAACTTAGCATACATTTCCACAAAATATCTGTATTCATTACCAACTCTATTTACCTGAGCAACGAAGACTTTAGTAGCGAGAAGGTGAGCTCAAACTCATGCGAGGAGTCACAGATGGTATTATAATCCAGGAATGTTAGCTCTCGTTACTTAGAGAAGCAGAGCATGTGTGAAATTAATAAATTGCAAACCAGTTATCAAAACTGTAAAGTGACACTTCCCCTGCCACTTTTCAAACTAATCACTTTCCAGCCTGAAATGCGAATGTCAACTTTTCCGACTTAACTGAACTTCAAGAGAAGAATTATTTTTAAATTTAAAATTAGCCTCAATTGCTCCACTAAATTATAGGGTATTATTATCAAGTCCTGCACCAGCACAGCACGTTCCTAAGCCAGGCAAAGTCCGGCCTGCCGGTTACACACACCGCGGCCAGAGCACCAGACCTGGCGTGAGGACGGCCCGTAGAGGAGTGAGCAACCACCTCCAGTCCGTCAGACTCCGTCTGGGAGAATCCCTCTCAGCTCAAGGTCGCCCAACGTGCGTCACTTTGTGAAGATTAGGTAATTCGTCCTTCAATTTTGGTGCACTGGCATTTGTTTTGCTTAGCAATTTATTTTGAAACAGTAAAACTTAACTTCTCCAAACTTCAATCCATGACAATTTTTTTAACTATGGAAATTTATTAAAGTATTTTTTCTTTAATCTAATGTAAAAAATTTGAAGGTTTCTCGTGCTCAGTGTCTAGTAAGGGTGCAAAAAATTTATCTCTAGTGTCATTTACAAGTGTTCAAAGAGAAGATTTACATTTTTGTGAGGAATTTTACATAAAGGACAAAAGTTCTATAATTTTAACAGAGATTTCTGTTTAATTCCATTTTTAATGGTGAAGTTTTTTCCTAATTTTGAATAGAAATTACCTAAACTGACTAGCTAGGCTACTGTCGTAAGCAAAAGTAAATAAACCAGAAGGTTACGGATCGCCACAAAATCTTGAAGCGTGTGACAGCTCTCTTCATAATTCCGTCAAGCTACCCGATCAATTTGGTCATCAACTGAGGATTGGTCATCGTATGACGCCGCCTTTAGTAATTAATTCTTCCTTGGGAAATTATGATCAAAAAAGCCTCGTTAGATCGTCCGCTCAGCTAAATTAGGACTGTGCACCTCGTGATCATTCAAAGTGCGTTACTTCATCAATAGCCATTACTACCCGAGGAAAAAATTCTCATCATTAGGTTCGAAGTCTTTAATGCATATGTAGGTAGTTTCTGTTTAGGTGCAGCAAAGCGAAGTGTAGTAAAGTTCTGCATGTGCGAAATGTATAGCTTGAAATCACACAAAATGTTTTCAATTATCCAGCTTATCATTTATCATCTCACCAACCCAATGCACAACCCACACTTTTTTACCGTCTGGATTCGTTCGACATTTAGGAAGCTAAAGAAAATTTCGAACCAGTTTTCTTGTGAGTATGTTTTCTTTTTTACTAAACAAACCTGGCACTGAATTTGATTTGGAAATAATTCCCCCGTGAAATGCCTGTAATAATTCAACTGATAAGTAAACTTTCTAGGCTCTGAGTAATAAAATTTACAACAATGACAATGGATATAAAACAATGTACATTAATAAACATCATGAAATAATTTTTTTTGTGTTACCTGTAATAAATACGGAATTATTGAATGACCTAAAAATGTTGCTTCTGTAGCTAATATAGCTAGAAAAGACGGTGATGAAAATGGCTTAATTTTGTAACTTTGGATACGGTTTCATGATTAAGTATACAAGCTCCGGAACTAATTCGTTCCGGTAAATTTGAGTAGCGACGGAGGTAAGCTAATCTCGTTTCCAGTTTTGCAGTCCCAGAAATACTTTTGGATGTTAATACGAACATTCACCTGTAAGCAGTACCAACTTTCAAGCCTGTTAATTAAACAATACTCATCTTTGGGTTTGCGTAACAATACAGCTCTGTGGAACTGCTGCACACTACCGCTCTGTGGTCTGCTAGGCATTAAATCTTTCTACACAATACTCACCCTAGGATCTATTGAGTAAGCACAGGACCTCAAAGTCAAACATGATTTTCAAAAAATAATATATTTCCGAGTAAAATTTTCTTTACAAATGTCCTGATTTCTCTACTACACCTTCATGATCCACCTCTCTAAAATTGATGCGCGCTTGATGCATTGCCATTATCGTTAGGGTGCGTGCACACTACGAGCGGAGCGGCGCAGAGCGGAGCGGCACGGAGCGGCGCGGAGCGGAGCAGAGCGTGTGCTCACATGCAAGCTGAGCAGAGCGACGTCCACAGGAATCAGTCGCTATGGAGGATTTCGCGAGTTCGGTCCTATAGCTCGACAGCAAGAAACAGAAACGGAAATACTGGGTCCATCCCATCAATATGAGGAGAGATCGCTGTTGAGAATACCACTATCTCTTCGAAGCACTGAGGAGAGATGAATCGCAATTCTTAGAGTATTTACGAATTATTGAGGATATATGTAAACCAAAGTAGTTCAAGCAAAATGAAAGTCTTTACACAAAGGCTGTATTACTTTATAGGATGACAGGTTTTCGTAGGCCAATAAGAATAAAGGAGCGTCTTGTGGTGACTTTAAGGTGAGTGCAGATAAAATAATTCCCTTCAGAAATTCAGGGTTGTGCCGGAGAAGGATAAGTGAAAAATACTGACAAATACTGACTTGTCCTAACCGAAAAGTTCTTAAAATACTGAAATGTTTTCCGTTATTATTGGAAAAAATCACCTAAGCTCATAATATTTTGCAGCTTATTGTGTGCCAGACACTCATTGAGGCCTCCTCCTCCTTTTCCTCCCATTTTAAACTTTATTGAAACTTTATTGAAAAATCGCACACAATTATAGATAATAAAATAAGATACACAGCACAACAAAATCAAAATAAAACTACATAGCAGGGAAAATAAAAAGAGATTCCTTAAATTGAAGCAATGATAAATTAACAAATCAGAAAAAAGCCAAAGAAAAAAGAAATAAATGCTTAATGAACCCAAATGGGCAGAACTAAACAAAAATATTACATGCTACACCATCAGTTATACCTTTTATATTAGTTGTACAAATTATTAGTTGTATCTTACACTTTTTGAAATCAAACCACAATTCTACCCCTGTAAGATATGACGATCCAAAGGCGGAGCCAAAGAGAAACGCTCGCCGCGAGCGTCAAAAAATCTCAGCGAATTTCCCGAGCGCGCCGCTCCGCTCCGCTCGTGGTGTGAAAAGAAGAGCGTTTTTGCATTCGAACGTGTACAAGCATTATTGCCGCTCCGCTCGTAGTGTGAACGCACCCTTATTAGGCACTTGCGCTGCGCGACTCAATTTGACATACGATATAGACCTCCGCTTCAGGGCTCGAAAATTTGATAGACTGCTCTTGTCGAAGCAACGGGACGACGGAACTCGTTTAGAGGGGACGCACAGACGTTATTGAGTTAACCCAAACGAAAAGGAACATCCAATCGCTGCTGATCTTTCTCTTGAATCCAGGATCAGGGACAGGTAAGCAAGATAGCAACTGCGCTACTGAGAAAGAAAGAAAGAAAAAAAGAAAAAACATTTATTTCCAATAAAGTACAAACATGAAACGTCGATACATTGGATTTTAAAACACCTTAACCTAAAAGCATCCTTAATTGAGAATGACACATTGGTATTGGGATACCCGTGTAAAATGTTGAATCAAAAAATGATTGACAGAAAAGCACATCAAAAATGAGTTCCTTAGCTCTGCCTAATCTGATTTTGACAGTGCATTTGAATATAAGTTACTAAGAGAATACAATACTCGTAACGCTTAGTTGAAAAATGTTTTCGTTTGGCGCATTTAAATTGAAATGAGCAAAAGTTGCGTTTAAATACCTTAAACACAGAGACCCTTAATTGCCATTCATACATGGTTATCGTAATACACATGAAAATTGTCGATCACATGATTCGGAGACAAGCACGAAAAAATGAGTTAATCTTTGTCGCGGTAGACGGATTCTGGTAATGCATTTAAAATACAGGTGACTAAGGAAAGCACAATCCATGTGACGCATTGCTGAAAACCCTCTCGTTAGTGCGTACTCGTATTGAATTATGAGCAATTGGAACGTAGGAACTGGTGATACGAATGTGAGGGATTAATGTTAGAAGTAAAATGAGCAAATTAGATTTATTTTGCGTCTAGAACTATGAGGTAGGTAATCGGGATTTGAGACAGTTTTTCATGTGGACGCATCATCTACTGTGCCAAGTGGAGTGCTTCGGAAAGAAAATAATCACAAAAAAGTTCATCGGATTCAAATAGATGAGAAGGATCGTTGTACAATACCAGTCATGACGTTTGCAACACTCCTGGGAAAAAACGAGAAAGTCATAACTGGCTAAGATGAAATGAAACATTTTACAATAACACGAAAATTAAATTTCATATGCTACAAGCATTGGCACAAAAATGTTCACTGGATTCAAACGAGAAGGATCGTTGTACAATACCAGCGATAACAGTTGCAAAACTTCTGGGACAAAACGTGAAAGACACAACTGGCTCGGATAAAATGAAATAGTTTACAATAACACAAAAATTAAATTTCCTATGATACTAGCATTGGCACAAAAGAGTTCACTGGATTCAAATGAGAAGGATCGTTGTACAGTACCTGTCATAACATTTGCAACAGTCCTGGGATAAAGCGGGAAAGTCAAAACAGCCTAAAAGAGTGTGGCCAAAGTATACACAAAGAGTGTAGGGGACGGCATATTGTCACACAATATTAACTAGAGCATTTTTAGGGAGGGAATAAGTTCTACATGTATATATACACACACACATACATATATGTATATATCCATTCACATATATACACATATACACACATAGGAGCGTCATATGTGAGAACATACATGTACCTAATATTCGCATACAAGTAATCAAATTCCATTTGCATGATACAGATATGTCTTGATTGTTGCATGATGTAATGAAAAGATAAGATAATTTGTATTAAAAATTTATGACTTCTTTTCCGGTACGTGCTGCAGCTTCCACTTTTTGTGTAGACGCAAGATAGCGAGCTATTTTAGTTTTGAATTCTCTAGGTGTTTGAGGGGTTTTGATGCTCTGGGGAAGTTTATTCCACAGTAAAGCGCCTGATACTGACAGAGCTTTCTGCCCGATGGTAGATGAACGGTATTTGATTAAGACATCACATCTCCTATTCGGCCTTAGGTTGGTGACGGTAGGGGAATGGAATTTCACTACTTCAGCATTGCTCTGAGGAAGATGTAAAGAGGAGAATCGAGCACCGAGACGTTGGTCGAGAGACTGAGTTCGGGCAGTCTTTGTTGTAAAGAGTACCTTGATGAAATCCTGAGAAAACAAGCAATGTGATGCACCATTACCTCCGGGTAATTGATGTGAAACTTTAGATTGTTCAGGCCATTGTAATAAGAGTGCTTTCAATCATGCATTGTCACTGGTATTATGTATATATTTTTTCAACTTGTATTTGCATGCATTATCAAAACTAAATTTTGCAACAAATGCAATGCGTTTCTTCCAGGCTTTTCTCCTAATCATTTATTTCAATTACATAGCTTATGGGCATTGCGATACCCACGTGTGTATATCAACTAAGAATCTTTGTGTTGAGACATTTGAAAAACCAATGATATTTTTTGTATCATCTTTATTGGAAATAAACTGTTTTTTGTTCTTACTTTTTCTATGAATATCATTAAACTTGTACATGAAAGATTGATTTAATATAAAATTGACAAATTTTTACAATTTATTTCCCACAAGGTATACAGCAATAGATTGAATCTCAAGTCTGGTACGATGGACATACCTGAGTATAGCTACTTGTGGGCCTGAATAAGTTCGGTGATTTCTAGGGGATCCTTTTGTCAAAGCTATTTAAGGTGCACAGTTATGTTTGACCTAATTTACTTAACCTAGTAGCACAAAAGACTGATCATGATTCGATGCTTAATTTTTTACAAAAAAATAATTAATATGGGCTAGATGAGAACAGTATATTCAAGAAAACGATTAGGAGCATAAGATCTATTTTATTAATCATGATAGATTACCTCATCAAGATAAGTCGTATAATAAAAGAAAAAAAAATTGGGACTTGATTACCTTATGTGATTAATGTTTCGATAAGAATAGGGATTCAACATTTGTTTTGAAAGCTTGGTAAGAATTTTTCCCACGGATCTTAGCAGGGATTGCATTCGAATTCTTAGTTCCAATGAAGAGGATACTGCGTTGTGACCGAGATTTTGAATAAAAAGAAGGTGGAAGTTACTTATATTTCGTGTTAAATGATCATGATGGCCAGTTTGAGTAGTTTATAATTGTTCGAGTTCTCTGTCGCCATCATCAGTTAGTGTCTTATACATGAAATTACATATGGAGAGCTTGTGGAGATCAAAAAGCTTAAGTATTTTTAAGCTTTTGAATGAATCATTTGTGCGAGCATTAATTTTAATTTCATTACCGCTAGAATGGCTATTTTTTGCAGCCCAAAGTGCAAATTGGTTTTATTTTCATTAATTCCGTGCCAAGCTTCCATCCCGTGTAGTAGATATGGTGAAATGATCGTTCGATGAAGTATTTTTAAAGCCTATTCAGGCAATACATTTTTAATTTATGAAAGATTCCAAAGGAAATGATAATTTAGTCCTGAAATGTGCAATATGTTCTTTGAATGTCAGATATTTATCTAATACAATGCCCAGAAATTTACAGGAGCCGGTTTTTTCAATTTCAACATCACCAATTTTAATGAGTGGAAGAGATATATTTCTCTTGTACGAGAATATAATGTATTTTGTCTTAGCGGTATTGAGGCATATTTTATAGGCTCATATTTTATCCACCACATTGAAACATTTTGCAGCTCATTATTTTCACTCTCCGCGATTAAATTAGATTTTCAGTTTGAAGAGCCGCAGAGAGCGTGCTGTCGTCGGCAAAAAGTATGAATTTGAATAATGAAGTAGATTTAACTATATCGTTGAAAAAGGTCAAAAAGAGAAGAGGTCCAAGGACCGACCCTTGCGGTACTCCATGGCTGATTGCCAGTAGTTCCGATTGTGCTTCGTCAATGCCATCATATTGTTTTCGATTTGTTAAGTATGATTTGAACCAATCATGTGCAACTCCTCTGATGCCATAACAGTCTATTTTCGATTGTAAAATGTCATTGCCCACGCAATCGAATGCTTTCGAATATCAAGAAATTCGGAGAAAACAAACTTTCTTGCATCTATATTAGAATAAAGGTATTGTAAGGGATTTAATACAGCCTGTGTGTCGATTTTATAGAACGAAAACCGAACGTATTGTTTGTCGTAGAAAAAAGATTTTTGTTCAAAATAAAAACACACCTTTTTATAAACAATTTTTTCGAATATTTTGCAAATGATTGGTAGTACAGAGATAGGTCTATAATTAATAATGCAATTTATATCACCATTTTCAAAAATAGGGGCCACTCTGGTAATTTTGAGAGAGTTGGAGATGATACCCTGGAAAAGTGGTTGGTTAATATAATATTAGATTTGCACGGGGCTATTATATCAGCTGTAGCGTTAAGAACTTTAGTCGAGAACGTCTTTAATCCACTTGATTTATTTTTCAAGTTGTTTATGTTCGCAATTACATCGGAAGAATTAGTTGGCGTGAACAAAAAGATTCAATTCAATACAAGATTCAATTCAATATTCGGTACTCGAACTAAGAAGAATTAGTTGGCGTGAAAAAAAAATTCAATTCAGTACATCGTGATATTCGATACTCAAAGTTATCGGAATTTTGAAAAAATTACTTTAGTCATTGTCTAAAGAATACATCATTGACGACCGTCACCGCTGTAGCTCTCCAATAAAGCTGCTGGAATCATTTGGTATTAATCGTCAACGCTACTCTTTCACGGTTCATTGAGAGTACCAACGATTATCGATGAAAATTGGCCAATTAGTAAAGGAATGATTACGCATACGCTTGTTCTGTTTTTATTTCCAATTCACAATTTGGCCGAATTTTGTCTGATGAAACTGTGATCTTCCTTGATGAAATCCGCTCCTCTCTCACCGATCATGATGCAAGGGGCGTTGTTGGTGTTCGCTGCACAGTATAAGAGATGTCGTCATCACAAATTTTCTATATTAGAAATTTAAAACGAGGAAAATTTCATAGATCTTAATCACATTTAATTGGAAAAAGTTTCGAAGTCCAGCTCCATCATCAGTTCAAAAATACAAGTCATTATGTCTGCAATGAAAGAAGAAACAAAATGTCGTATGCAGTCATTAAAAGAGATAAATGAAACTAATATAAGAACATGTCACAAAAAATTAAATCGACAAAATTGCTATCCAGTTCCTAATTACAATGGAGAAGAACAATCGGTAATGCTGAGGGCCGGTTTTCGTTTAAAAATATGTAAAGACTCTAAAACCCTAAAGTCATACGAAGTTGAAGCAGAATCTAAGATTTTGAAGTCTATGGAGGATATATATATGTAATTTGCATTTTTCTACGTGATTGCGTACTGTGGAATGAGAGGGGTGAGCTAATTGGTTCTCAGTGCAGAAGCTTCTACCGCGATGTTCGGCCACTCTGATATAAAAATTCCGTGACGTCATACCGACGTACGATGATGTGCACTGCACACAACTGTAAGAATAAATTAAAGAGGCCCGCATCTCCATCGGAAGCGTGTCCTCGAACCGGAAAAAAGAAGCCACCTTAAAATTATTAACTAGAGCTACGCATAACTGAAGGTTTTGACGTAGTACGCAATCGTGTAGAAAAATGCTCCGTACCGATCTCCTCCAAAGACTTCAGAATCTTAGATTCTGTTTCAACTTCGTATGACCTTGGATTTTAGAGTCTATATATTTTTAAGCGAAAACCGGCCCTCAACAATACCGATAGTTCATCTCCATTGCAAATAGGAACTAGATAACAATTTTGTCCATTTCATTTTTTATGACATGTTTTTATTTTTATTTTTGTGATCTCTTTTAATGACTGTCTACAACATTTTGTTTCTTCTTTTTTTGCAGACATAATGACTTGTATTTTTGATCTGATGATGGAGTTGGACTCCGAAACGTTTTCCAAATAAATGTGATTAAGTTCCTTGGAATTTTCCTCATTTTTAACTTTCTAATCAAGTTGTGATTAAGACCCGTTCAGATATATTCAGATTTTCTATAGCTATTTTTTATATCAAACATGTAAAACATGTTTTTCGAACCTAATTACTTAGGACTATTTTGATATGTTTGCGCGAAAAGATAGTTATGAATTTCTACCGCGTCGAACGTTCAATTTTAAATACAGAATTATTTACTGACAACCATTTAATTTTCACCATAATTCTCTGATATTGAGGAAGCCAAAGCTCATACATCAGCGCAAATGTAGGCTGCCAGATGAATTTTATGCAAATGCGCTCTGTCTTTGCAATTTTCATAATCACACCTATATAAAAGCATTATCAAACATGACTATGGGAAAACTTTTTTATATTTTTCTCTCAACATTTTGTACAAACACTGACATTGGCTGTTATGACACCCTGGTACGTATATCAACTAAGAACATTTATGCTCTATTTCAAAAACTGATGTAATAAATTTTACGTTTCACGTTTCTAGGAAATACACTCTTTTCTTTCTTTATTTTCTTTCTTCTAAGTCAGGAGGATAGTTAATGATGGAAATGCTCCAGCAGGAGATGACTCTCGAGCTTCTCCTTCCCCAACCCTTGCTATTTCTGATTCACAGTCACAAACACCAATTGTATCAGTGTCAGTATCTGTCCTTAAACACTGCATGGGTTGACTGATATGATACAGCCTACAATGTTGAACACTTAGACGCGTGGTGTATACATGCGCCTAGCCACGAGCCGCACCCGACGTGATGAGTGGCATGATGGAGGCGTCAATGACGCGCAGTGCCGTCACTCCGCGCACTCTGTCGGAGCAGAGCATGCTACTGGTGAGGTGGAGAAATAAAAAATTTAAATTTCTTTCGAGTTGATGAGGCCGAGTGCACACGGCTCGTCAAAAATCATCTTAGTGTCCGCTACTTTACAAATCTAGGATATATACATATTTATTTGTTTGGTGTCAGTTACGCTATTTCGTCTGAGTTAGCGGTATCATGGATACCAAATTCCTCAATGTAACATTAAAAGATCGCCTTTCATGCATTTATATGTTAAATTTGACATTTTATCAGGATAGGTTCGGTCAGGATAGATTTGGGTAGGTTAGGATAGGTTAGGATAGGAAAAGTTAAGATAGGTTAGAATAGGATAGGTTAGGATATGTTAGGTTAGGATACGTTAGGTTAGCATACGCTAGGTTATGTTGACAGATTTTTTTCACGGGTCCACCTAGCTGGTTAACGATGACATTGTCCGTGAAATTTCCACACGTCTTGCTACTACTTAATAATACCCTTAGTTTATTTGTTCTCAGTCCGCTTCTTCCATTTCTCTGTCACGCTCATAAGGGTAGTTATAATGACCGGATCTGTGATAAGAGTTTCACCATTGCACAAGTAAAATAATATTTTTTGTTACGGGTACTGTTAGGATGGATACATTTGCTTGCCATCAACATCTATAGAATTTTTTCATGAAAGGTTATGAATCCCTTAATTTTTGACGGGCCGTGCACACTAGTGTATAATAACGCTCGACAAATCGCATGACATACGGACCTATTTCGTAACAATACACGTGATATTTATTTGTACTCCTAATCCGATGGATTATTACACCAAAAATTGTAGATTTGATGGAGCTTGTATCACAGATTCACACATCTCACACACTTTCTGCTGGTGGGTGTGACGGACAGACAGACAGAGGCGGCTCCTATCGTACAGAACGTCTCAAAAAACTGTACTTTAATTTTAACTCCCGCTAACATGCTGTCTTTCTAAATTGCAAGTGTATTTAATAAATCACAGCATGGCATGAAAACCACTTAGCTTGAAAGAGAGGAAGTTTGTCCTGAAATGTGTTTGGAAGACAAAAACGAAATTGAAATGTAAAGACGATTCATAACTGATTTCGCAAAACCGCCACCAACGCGCCGAACCGTTGCTCGCATCGGAGGCAAATTTGAAGCATAAGCACAAATAGGGTCATTAATTTGAATATTTGCGAACATGATTCTTTGGTTACATTTGTC
Organism: Platorchestia sp. MABIK; assembly: GCA_014220935.1. Lineage (NCBI taxonomy): Eukaryota > Metazoa > Arthropoda > Malacostraca > Amphipoda > Talitridae > Platorchestia > Platorchestia sp. MABIK. Next base: position 6,654 of record JACJUY010001685.1, on the reverse strand, counting down.
TTCTGTATTCAATGCTATTTTACTCTATGTTCATAGATTATGTTTTTATCATCATTCACAGTGTGAAAACATTTTTTTGAGACACCCTGTAGTATGGATTGGTTGCAGAGCACGGTTTTTACGCACTTTTGAATGAAGAAAATTATTACAACACATTTTCTTAGCATTGTTTCCAGGAGGGATTTTTAATTTGTTAATAGATTTACTGAAATTAAACAGTTCAACGTCGAAATACAATGCATGTTCTCTAAAACTTGGGGAGATTTAAAAATTTTTCGTACCGAGAGCAATTAATTTACCTACTTCATTTGGCTCGTGATGTTTTGATTCTAAAGAAAAGAGAAAGTGTATTTGTCTAGTTAGAGAATGTATTTTATTAGATGCCTTTACTCTTTATTCTCCTTCCTCCACTAACAGTGAGAGGCATTAAATATTTCATCTTGTTATAAGATGTTTATATGTGAGAAAATCTACTACGATCTAAACCTGAATACCTGTTACGATGCATAAAGTTCCATCTCACATGATGATATCGTTGGGATGAGGGATGAGGAGCATCTCTCTTGGTGATAAAATTTGTTTTGCTATTTCCGAAGAAATTAGAATTGCATGTAGATAATAATCAAGTCGAGTTTCATCATCATAAACGAACACTCAAAGAAACTTCTTGAAGAACTTACAGGAGTCGAGAAGAAACAACTCCATTGGGGTCGGAGTCGGGCGCCATCATGCAGGTGCTGTCATCATGCAGGTAGGTGGTGGACACCGTGTGGCGTGTGAAGCAGCGCCAGAAGTCGTCGGAGCCGTACTGCAGGTGCTTGCACCCCGGCACTGGCTGCAGTATCTTGCATTAAATCCTTTTATTGGATCATTTTGCATTCCCAATTTGAGCATTTACGTTTTACAAGCCAGGAAGAAGAATGACTTACTGTGCCAGATAAAGATGAAAGCCAAATTCTCTGAAAATAACTGAAATGGTGGAAAAGATTATGTCTTTTGAATTCATGTGTTCTCACCTGAAAATTAAATTGAACGCGACGTTGAAATGCTGTACTATTATCATTATAAGTATTTTTTACATCATGACTATAAGCATTTTTAAAAACGATCATTATAATTTGTAGTCGTTTTAGCATTTAACAGAGTTTAAGTATCCAACTGCCTTAAATCGTTCGAAAAGATTATTAAAAAACAGCAAATTTTGACTCCCGCGGTCGCTAAATCTTGCTCCCAGCCGATCTCGCATTGCTGTGGTGTTCCCAAGGGCCAAAGCGAACTTGAGAAGGATTCTTGTTCGCCTAAGTGTGGATACTCTCTGATTACGCAGCTCACGTTCAGGAAAGTGTTACATAGAAAATTTTTAAACATAATTATCTATCAAACCTAGTTCTACAATGACACGCTATTTTCGAGATGATGCAATGAAATTTACTGATAAATGATATATAATTTCACAGTGCTCAATAATGTTCAATGGTAAAAAATTTAAAACTTGAGACGCATTCCTAAATGATAGTCAACCTTTAACGAAAAGCTCGACGTCGTCCGGGTGGCTGAGGAAATTGGGGTCGATGAGTGGGGGGTCGCGGGGTCGCTGGACTGCAAGGTGACCGACCCGAGGCTTTTGGGCACCGTCAACATCGGCCCGATGTTGAAGCCCTCACGGCCCTGGTACGGCTTGAAATAATCGTTGTATACCTGCCGGATGTTAAAAGTTTCTAAAAACATAATAAAGGATCCCTACAACCCGACCCTCAACACGCATTAACATTCCTGAAAAACGTTCAAACGTAAATTATCTTTACCCCCTTAGGAAAACTGATAATTTGAGAAGTGGAAATGTTCTTCTTGTGAAACTATGATTACTTTTTTGACACAGAGAAATCGTAAAAGAGAAACGAGCAATTTCGAGTGGTGAAATTTAATTAACTTGAGATCTGTATGATATTATTAGACCAGGTTTATCCTTTAAGTGTTGAATTACAGAGAATTTCAACTTTCACCAAAATTTAAAACTCAGAATTCATAAGAAAGAAGTCGTTGTGATTCCCTTTCAAGTTCAAATCCATATATTTTTTGTACAGTCGAAAAATCATCAACAAACTTACACTAGGCTTGAAACCGATGGTGGGCGAGAAATCGAGACCGAAGTCAACTGAGATGGAGATGGAGGCGGCGAGGAACTGCATGTCGAGCAATGAAAAATCTCCTCCTTCCTCTTCCAGGCGCACCCACGCATTGCCTTCCATTCCCATTGGTGCACTCAGCGGACCTTCGTGCGAGTGCAGGTAAGTTCATTGAAAAACTTTGAGGAGGTTCAAAGTCAAACTTTGCGCGCTACAGAAATGAGAATTGTTTTTAATTTCAGCTACGCAAAGAGCACATAATCCACTTTCGGAAAAGACAAGGAAATTGTTCAATTTCAAAGCGATATTTGTATTTTTACAACGCTGCGCTGCATTTGCGGAAGCGATTTGTTTCAACTGAGTCTGGAGAGCACCTTTTTCCTATTTTTCACGATCTCGGCAAAAATTTGAATAAAAATAAACAAACAAATATCAAATCTCAGTTTTCATCTCGACCTCGCACATACGTTCACTTATTGCTCAACGTTCGACTAATTAACACGCTCTTCCATCGTTTGTGTTTAATTTACATGCTATAAAAACTGGACACTAGCATTGGGGAATTGCACTCATGTCTTCAACTGAGTATAAGTTTTATAGGTTTTAATTTTTTATTGAAGAAGATGATGGAAATTTATTTCTCAGCAGCTGTAGCAGACCTCTGCGCCTGGTGAGGTACTGCAGCTGGGACCACGGGCTCAGCACCTGCTGTATGGTGGTCGCCATGCCCTTCCTGACGTTCCATGTGATCCCGAAGATGGACAGATGGTCTTGAAAATTTTGTCCTACTCCCGGCAAGTCAACTAAAATCGTATCTGAAAGGGTTGGCAGTGATTTAACTGTATAGTAGAAATGAAGTCACATGTTGTGAGGGGTGTTGGGGAAACGTTATCATTATGCTTATTGTGTTCGATATACTTTGTTTTCTCTGACATGATGTCTCATGTTTTCTCACATAATTTGTCTGTTGTCTCTCTCTTAGAACACGTGTTCTAGAAGCTGAGCTGTAATTTGCTTGGATTTGTTAAGGAACTTCAATGTTTCTTCGGAAATTAGTTTCTTTGTAGGAACTATCTGCAAAGCCTGTGTATAATAAAGAGTGATGATTTTTCATTACATTTCACAGATAATTTAATGACATGAAATTTTCATCAATTACTTAACGATGAAAAAGTATTGAAGATGTTTTTACACTTTAAAAATAATAATTATAAAACTTTACTAGCCAAAAAAGCTAGCATACGAATCGATTCAATATAAAAACAAAGTCAAACGTTAATGAGTAAAAATTGCCTCTATCCCTTGTTTCTACTGGAAAAATCATGTCTCTATTAGATTCAACTTTTTCGTTTCAATATCTTGGGAGGAGGTGGTTATGAAATGTGTAATGAATTTTCAATGCGCTCGAAGAGGGTTTAAAATGTGATAAGGACACCAAATATTAAGAAACAATTCATTTACTAAAGAAGGTTTTTAACTCATTCATGAGTAAGATTTTGAGCTAGAAAATTTTCTCGTTTTGAGAAAATTGAAAGGAAGGTGCTTTGAATTGGGTTCTGAATTTTCACTTGGCACCACGGAATTTTTAAAATGTGAAAATGAAGTGAGGCACTTAGAAGCAACTCCTATCGTAAAAAAAAAATTACGCAATTATGAAAGAAACTTTACAGTTTATACAAGAGAAAAAAGTAAATTACGTGAGTATGAAGAGCCTTTAGACAAAAGAAAAAGTTAATTGCGCAATTATGAAAAAGATTTTAAACGAGAGAAAAATAGTTAATCACGCAATGATGGACGAGACTTTGGACTAAAGCAAAAATCTGACCCCGTGGGACTCGAGGTGCTGCCTGGGCCCGATGCTGCCGGACAGCATGAACGGCTTGGGGCTGTTGTCGATGGCACCCGCACTCAGGATCACCTCCTTGCGGGCGTACGCGCGCTTCACCTACACGTGTTTACCTCGCTATTAAAAAAAAACTCTAAAGGAACTTGCAAATTTTAAACTCATTTCACTGTTTCGTCCCTAATGTAGTTTTGGATGAAATTTTGTGGCAGGAGAAGTATAGTTCGTGAAGGATTTATTATTCTCATGAATTGCAATTGTTGAACAAAGTGATCAATAAAAAAATCAAATTTTATATTAAGTGCATAGTTTACAAAGCGATATTAAAAAATTTGAGAGAATTCACATAAAACCTCAACACAATATGATCGTGAAACGTAGTTAAATACTCAATTTATTTTGTTGCGTATACTGGACGCCAACGGCTCGTAGATTATCGTCAAAGAGGACCTGAAGCAGAGTTGCATTTAGGATCAGTATATTGTACTTAGAGTATGTCTCAAAATTTCTACAATTAATGGCAAAGTATCAGTAAACATTCCATTCGAGATACGCATAATACAGTCTCTTTTAAAATGACCTAACATTTCACACATCTGGCACGCACTAATTATGGAACAAAAAATAACAAATTTGGCAAACTTCCAAATCGAAAACAAAGCTTTCTTCATTACGTTTCCCAACTCAGATGCTCTCAGACGTAGACTTTTAACGAAAGGAACTCACTTTCGTGACCTGGGAGCCGGACTGTAGCCTGAGATTTGTTCTCCCCAAGTTGGGCTTGAGAAAAGATTCGGCAGCGGAGCTTCGTTCTCCGTTTCTGGTGGTTGTGTCCGGGCTGCTGAAGCCTGCGCATTGCGTGACATTTCTTAGCTCACTCTGAATGAGCTCGTGCCAATAAATTGGGTTGCAGACATTTTCCGAAGCTTTACTCAAATCATAAATGTGCAGGAAAAATGCGCATAACGTATAGACGCACCAACAGAGAACCACGTGAAGACAACAATATTGAAAATTGAAAGAACCTTCAAAAATATCTGGCAACCGTTTATGACGAATTAAAAAGAAGCTTATTTCAGTTACATTAATGCATGGCACATTCCACATCAGGTTTAGAAACACCTCGTGATTGATGTCAGAGTTCCGCAACGAATCTAATGTACTCATTTATAGATCTTAATTGAGTGAGAACTTTTAGGATAAATTTTTTGTAAGAAGAGGACTCTGTGACTGCGGGAAAACTACCCAGTACATTGGAGACTTTAGGACTTGAGCCTGTGACCGTTCCAGAGGATGGTAAGCATGCCACTGTTAAGCTGCTGAGATCATTATTCAGTGTGCTGGAGCTCGATCTTTCAACTAATTCTAAGTTTCTTCTGTTATACAGTTGGGATTTTTTCCTCAGTGCTCGCCGTGGCACAGCGGTTAAGGGCATCGCCCTTGCACGTAGGAGTCGAGGGTTCGTATCCCGGCGCTGGCGCGGCGATTTTCCCCGTTGGGTATGCGGGAATGCTCAAGCACAATACCCCATTGCACTCAACCCAGGTGGCGGAAATGGGTACCGGCTTTGCGGGGGACCCGTCATGGTGTCCTATATATAGTGTTAGTTATTAGGCATTTGAAAAACCAATGCTCAAGATCATATGTATCAGGCTTGATTGGAAATAAAGCATCCTAAGATGCCGATGTTTTTTTTTTTTCTAAACACTGAAGTCAGCGAAGCACGTAATAGCCAGAGGCGTCAAATTTTCACGAGAATTGTAATGTTGTGATCTTCGATCCCGGGCTTGTTTCAGACCAGTTGAAACGTAAATGGAGGGGTTGTCGAAAAATGTCTTTCGTGAGCAACATTCCACAAATTAGTGATCAGTATCACAACATGATTGACAATATACCAAGACAACGTAAAACTAAAATTATAATGGAAACGAATAATTCTTGGACCTGATAAAAACTGAAAGTTACAGTTATAACTATCAATTCGTTAAGCAGTAATTCGACAGACAAATGGGAAACTTTCGCTTCTTCTTCGACTATCTTTCGGAACCATAAAATTTTCAACACAACACTGGCAGGAGTGAATGTGTAGCATGGAAGAGATGCGCTGTTACGGAATATAATTAAATTGGAGAAGTGCATTCTGAGCCACAACACAAAATGAGCTCTGGAGGAAATACTGGAAGATTACTAGAGTGAGAAATGCCGCTATCTTCTCTCGAGAAGACGTAGCAGAATAACTCAGAGGAGAAACTGTGCCTTAAAATTCCCCCAGTGACGCACCAATCTGGGAGGCGGCGTTGGTGTCGAGGCTGGGGTGGCCGAGCTCCCGCCCCGCCTCGAGGTAGGCCTCCATCAAGGGGGTGCCCCACCGCTTCGTCTCCACCGTCAGGGGGCCGCCCTTGCCGTGGAACGCAGCTGAAATTTATCATCACCCAATATTTAAATGGTTTCCGGGCGGGGCTTAAAAAATAGCAAGAATTTATCTAGTTAATAGCGGAAAATTAAAAAATTTCCTTGTTTCACTGTAAATTGAATCCGATAGCATCTGCTGCGCAGTTGCTAGGGGCTGAGTAGTGGCTAGCGGCTGTGCAGTGGCTAGGGGCTGAGTAGTGGCTAGGGGCTGAGCAGTGGCCAGGGGCTGAGCAGTGGCTAGGGGCTGAGCAGTGGCTAGGGGCTGAGCAGTGG